>JAIUZE010023633.1:0-16269 GCA_022085475.1 Heliosperma pusillum | reverse complement strand
TCGTGCTACCAGGAGGAAAATAGTCTACATAGGCGAAATGTAAGCATCGCGTATGAGGTCAGGGAAATGTGATCCCGTGGATGCCTTTAATCATTCTTGCTGGGACACGATGCTAGTGCGTTTCATTTACCGTGAGAGTTGTCGTCTTGTGTCGTCTTTGAAGGCGTGATTTCATGACATTATTCATGGTCATTGCATGATTGGACACCGTCAATGTCTTGGTTCGTGAATGGATGATAATATGTTGGATTTATGTGATCATCGCATGACTTGACTTGGTTTGTCTGTCGAGTCTCAATCTTATCAATCTTATACCGCTAACGGTGAGATGCAAGCCCTAGTGAGCGTATTCGGTTGCCTAAGAGTGTTTCCCCCGAGTCTTTGTATAGCATGATGGATTCGATCTTGTACTTCATATGCTTTTATCATTATATATTGGATTGCCTATCTATTCTTATCGTATCTCACATGTATATCTATATATGCATGATTTTACTTTTGTATTTCCTTATATGTACGTTTAATGTGATATGGCTGGGAGAACCAGGAGTTACTCCCCACTGATTGTGGCGTTCATGTTTTTCATGAATGAACAGGTTGCTTGCATGGATGGCTTTTTGCTTATGCTATTTTGGGTTTGGGTGTGAGCTAGCGGGCGTTGTCCCTGGAAGATTAACCTCTAGTCGTTAATTAGCTAGTTTGCTAAACACTTGTTCTTTGTGAACATTTTGAGAGACTCCGTCTCTTTGTTATATTCCGTACTTAGTTTGTAATATTTTGACACTCCTCGTTTTATCTATCTTGCATGTATAAAAGTTTTTAAAATACCGTATTTCCGACTAGACGGGGTAATTTCATCTTGACCAGCTATGTTAGATGGGGTAATTTCGTCTAGACGGGGTAATTTCATCATGCTTGTATGTTTTATATTTCCGCATTCGCGAGGGTTGTCACACTTTAGTCAAAGAATTGACTCAAAAAGAATACTAGTAGCTCTTGCCACGACCAGGCCACAAGAATTGCCAGAATTCTATAAGCGGTCACTGCCCGACAGATTGTCTCTTACAGTCTGTCTATGTGATCAATTTGTCATCCCTTATGACCCTATGACACTTGAACTTGCCATAAATCGCACCACAATCTAGTCACTTCGAGATGTCACCTCATATAAGTGACTAGGGACCAATGATATGTTAAATCAGTCCACTTTAATGGAGTCCAAAATTGTCTCTACAATCCATTGGATATAACAAAGCACAAAACCGAGTTTATGAAACTCAAACCATAAATGTGATTATCATATATGAAAAATTAACACAATGTTATTGCTTCATATCATATAATCTAAAGTATATTTCGTCCATGACAATTCATGACGATCTTATTAAATGCAATAAAGGCTTGGGTAGTGAATATACCATATATTCATTTATTCCAACCTTGTGAATTGTTTTTTCCTTCCATCCAACGTTATTCCTAATAACATGAATTCATCTATGTACATATCTAGATCTATATCTATAGTTGGTCTCTTTAACAGATAGGTATTAATGGTGAAATGAGCTACCATTAGCTCCTTGTAAGCCACCTTATCCTCATCATAATGTACTACGTCTTTATTTGTAGAATTTATAATGATTGACTCTTCAATCATCCTTTTAGTTATTCGCTTCTTATATAACAAAGGTACGCCTAGGATTTCTACAAATCCTTATAAGTTTGGAAATTTGGGTTTGTGTAACCTTTACCACATTACCAAATTTTCTCTACCAAACACAAGAATGAATCCCTAGTTCTCCTTGAGAACCCTATGGATTTTCTAGTAGGCTATCTAATGACACTCATGTGGATTGTTTGTTTTAGGCTTGTCATGCTCCCAGCATACAATTCATTTAGGTATGTGCATGTAATGGCATACATGATCGGTATCACGTGATCAACAATTCTTAGGTTCACTCGATGACTATGACCCTTTCATAGTGATCCCACTTTTATCAACATAAACAACCTATTTAACTTGTTGAATAGATTAAGGAGCTTATCGATATAAGATACCTTTTGAATGCCAAGCTAAAATCTTCTATTCCACAATAGACTTTGATTTTAGTATACATGTTGCCCTCTTTCATCCAAATTAATAACCAACCATTCCTTTCAAAAAGGTAACACGAATACGTTAGTCTCAATGTGTGATACGTCATTCACGTGGAAATCAATTTCTCCCACTGAACTTCATGTCTTTACATGATTTAGCTCCCACTTAACTTCATGTCTATACATGACATTAACTCCCACTTAACTTCATGTCTATACATGATATTTCGACAATTCGAGTGAAAAACTTCTTATATCTCATAATAGAAAAGATCATCATAGCCTCTACATCTTAGGTTTGTGACATGTACACATCCTATTCCAAATCCCTATTTGGACATGTGGTTTTGTTGTGTATCTTGGCCACACTTAATATGAGGTATTTCATTGATGATTTGGATCTAAGCATAGTTACGCATTATGTGACAACCCTCGCGAATACGGAAATATAAAACATACAAGCATGTGAATTATATAGCGGAAATAGGTAGTTTTAAAAACCTTTATACATGCAAGTTAAATAAAACGAGGAGTGTCAAAATATTACAACTAAATGCGGAAATACAACAAATAGACGGGGTCTCTTAAAATGTTAGCAAAGAACAAGTGTTTAGCAAAACTAGCTAAAATCGTCTAGAGGTGAAACTTCCAGGGACAACGCCCGCTAGCTCACACCCGAACCCAAAATATCATATCCAAAAAGCCATCCAAATCAAGCAACCTGTTCATCCATGGAAAACATGAACGCCACAGTCAGTGGGGAGTAACTCCGGGTTCTCCCAGCCATATCACTTTAAACGTACATAAAAGGAAATACAAAAGTAGAAGCATGCATATATGAATATACATGTGAAATACGATAAGGATAGATAGGTAATTCATTATATAACGATAAGAGCATATAGAATACAAATCCGAATCCATCATGTTATACAAAGACTCGGGGAAGACACTCTTAGTCAACCGAATACGCTCACTAGGGCTTACATCTCACCGTTAGCGGTATAAGATTGATAAGATTGAGACTCTACAGACAAACCAGTCAAGTCATGCGATGATTACACAAATCCAACATATTATCATCCATTCACGAACCAAGACAATGACGGTGTCCAATCATGCAATGACCATGAACAATATCATGAAATCACGCATTCAAGAACGACACAAGACGACAAATCTCACGGTAAATGAAACGCACTAGCATCGTGTACATGGCAAGTATGATTAACAGGCATCCACGGGATCACATTTCCCTAAACTCATACACGATCACATTTCGTATATGTAGACTATTTTCCTCCTGGTAGCACGACGATAATAATACGGTCCTAGTCTAAACCTGGCCAGGATCTCGGAATCACGTTTTCCGATTCGACATGCGATAAACGTTTCGCATCCAAGACTCGGTCTTACAATATATATGCCGAGTACCCCAAATTCGGTAGATCAATTCACGAAAGAGGCGGAAAAGAGCTCACGCCTCATAACAAGCGGTACGCTACATGCAAATAACACCACCTCGCAAGTACACAACATTTGACGACCGGGTCGATCAACGCATTGCGTTCAACTCCCAACAACGTCGTCGTATGCCCACTACACATGCAATTAAGCAGTAGGATACCTCTTCGTTCCGACATTCCAGCCTTACGAACGGGAAGGTAGCAAAGGGAATGAGAATACAAAGCACAAGACAAAACCGTGCTCAAACCGTATCATTTGTAAAAACCGACTCAAAGTGGGACATAGCAAAAACCGTCACAAAACTTGTGATACAAGCGAATGGAATATCATATATCCAAAACATGAATATTATAAGACTCTACGTGGGACATATTATTAGTCAATTATACGATAACTGACTGAATAAATATTATTAGTCAATTATACGATAACTCAAAGTGGGACCTATTATTAGTCAATTATACGATAACTCAAAGTGGGACATATCCAAAACATGAATATTATTAGTCAATTATACGATAACTGACTGAATAAATTTTACGATTTATTATTAGTCAATTATACGATAACTCAAAGTGGGACATATACGATAACTGACTGAATAAATATTATTAGTCAATTATACGATAACTCAAAGTGGGACATATTATTAGTCAATTATACGATAACTGACTGAATAAATATTATTAGTCAATTATACGATAACTCAAAGTGGGACCTATTATTAGTCAATTATACGATAACTCAAAGTGGGACATATCCAAAACATGAATATTATTAGTCAATTATACGATAACTGACTGAATAAATTTTACGTCTTATTTTAATACGATTAAATAAGATTTAATATAGTGATTAATCGTTAATTCATTAAATTAGTTGAGGTTTTGCATACATTTTGAGGTATAGGTAATTTGTTATTTATATTTACAAAGAGTTGTAAAATAAAGTAACTGAACATTGTGAGACCCATTATATAATGATATAATGGTAAAAAATCACTTAAAAGTTAAATATATATTATTTATTAATTTGAGTCATATAATTGTTATATGATCAAATTAACACTTAATTATATAAGATAATTAAGCATATGATTATAAGTATTTGTGGGACAAATATCAAAAATCAAAACGGACCACATAACACATGTGGAGGCCGGATATATTGCTAGTGGAGATCAATGATGATTGTTCTCATCTAATCCTACACTCCACCTTATGTTATGACACCATTATCATTACAATTACTACCAACACTCAAGACATTTGCATTTGAATAAAATAAGCAAAATAAGAGCCTTATAAAGCATGTAGTGACCGGCCATATGGCCTATATATTGAACAAGAGTTGTTAAATTTTGCACTACTTAAATTCAATATGCTTATTCTTACTTCTCTTTCTAAACTCAACATCTCTCAAAACTCACATGCAAAGTAATATTATCTACATATTACTAGAGAAGTAATATACTAATATTAGTAGTATAATGTCTTACTTATTATCTAGTTAATAATAAGTTAAGATTATTTGGGTTGATTCTTGGGTGCAACAAGAAGAAGACCTTCTACTTTGGAGGTTGGTTTATGGAGGATCATCTATTAATTCCATGCTTAAGAACAATAAGAAGGAGTTCTTATTGTGCCCATATTGAACCGAAAATTCCCAATGTAAGGATGTTTTTGTCTTATCTTTTCTTTTATGTTTTTATATTTGCATGCATGATAGCTAGATCCTAAATAATTAGTGAATGTAATTTAATGAACTAATTAGAGGAGTCTAATTAGAGGTCTAGGACTTTCAACAAAGATGGTCAAGGATTGGAAGCTCACCCTCCCCACGAGGTGTTCCCACTCCTCCAAGCTAGCATCGTTCACCGCCGCGCTGAACTCACGAAACTGTGAAACGGTCGTTAAGCCAGCAGTGTCCATGTACTTGATCACCTCGGGGTAAGATGAGGGCTTGACGCCCGCCACCTCGATCTCCTATAAAGATCAAATGGTTCATCAACACGTAATTTGTCATTTCTCAAAATTCAATATAACAAGAAGCACGCACTGCTTACCACGATTGACCTATACGACATTATCCGACGAACGAACCCTGGTAATCCTCACTAGGAAGGAAAAGGGTGTCCCCGCTCGCGCCAGCCAAGTCAGCATGTCTCTCCGCGTCAGAAGGCTTCCTAAAAATCTACGCTAGAGGATCGATGGGGACCGTGAAAGCATCACGGGTATACTGCCAAATCAAATACTCACCCAAGTACCACACGGGTCCCATGGGCATCCTCACCAACAACCGACTCGAGCTTCTAAGACGTAGGACCTCAGCTACGAAAGCTGGTGCGTGAAGTTAGTCAATGCAAGGCCTCGGAACATATAAAGACATAGAAATGAAAGGGTCATTCCTATGATCCAGTACTAGATGATGATGAGACAAAGCGTCATTCTTTATGATCTCTCTCCAAAATAAAAGAAAATAAAGAAGGCAGTCCGAGGTACTTACGTGCTCCAGCTGCAGGGCATTCATGCCCCTCCTGTAAACATCATAAGAAGAACGCTGACTCTTCTTACGGCACACCACCCACTCCCTCACAACTGGGTACGCCATCGGCTCAGGCTCCGTCCTCTTCGGCGCGAAGCCCGCAAAGTAGGAGTACACCCACGCCAGCAAAAAAAAAAGTAATAACAGTATCAATGTCAAAATAAAAAATTGATATTTCAATCAAAACAAGATTATTTATATTTCAAAAAGGTTCAAAAAAAGGTTCATACCTCCAACAACAGTCTAGGACTGACTGTAGCAGGAGTGGTCACCTTCTCCATTAGCGCTGGTCTAACCATGGCTCTCATATAGCGAGTGAGGACCAAAAAGCCAGGAGTAACCTACTCCCACCAACCTAGGCTACACAAATCAGAATGAAAAGGAAGAACCTCTGTCGACAGCCTTTCCTCTTTGTCTCCGAAGTAAATCAAAGACAAGAACCACAACAACCAGAGCTGAGCCCTCTGCACAGCTGTACAAGAAGGAGGAGACACCATCTCTCTACCTATCCTCACTCTTGTTGGAGTCCTCCCCGCAAAGTAGTCTCTAACATAAGAGCTCGACACCAACATAGGTAGAGCAGCCACCCCTGCCGGTAGGTTCAAACTTATCAGTTGTCTCGCTTTCTCCGAGTCAACCCTCATGGCCGCCGGCGGCCACTCCAAGCTCTCCTCTCCACACGGCAAACCATAAATTATGCCGTAATTCTCCAAGGTGACTCCGACCTCCCCAAAAAGCATAGTGAAGGTCGAAGTTGTATTCCAGTAAAGATCCAAGAAGGCTCGGATAAGGCGAAGGTTAGCCCGAATCTTCATCGCTCTAATCGATCTCCAAGCCTGGACCAACTCTCTGAAGGCTCCTCCCGCGATGAGAGCCTTCTCTTCCTCAGTCTACTTTTCATACGCCTCCATCATGGTCGTGTTGCCAGAAAATGACCTCATGTTCCCGACTTCCTGCAATTCAAATAAAGGAAATCATATTTATATTTAAAAAAAAAATGGAAATTGGATATGGAAGGAAAATAAACACAAAGACTTACCATGCTTCGTGCCATCCTGTAAGACAGGTGGCTCTTTGCTGCCCAAATGAGATGTCTACCATCACATTTCTTAGTCCCTTCAGGTGCGCACGCTCAGTGGTGTCCACCTCGTCCTGTAGTAATCATCCTTGGAACCTCCTGCTAAGACGTACTAGATTGCTGCACCATCTCCGCTGGTTTGTCTTCTCCCACACGGGAAGAAGAAGGCTCTAGGTCTATGTCCATAGGATCTCTCCCTGACGTTGAAGGAATGTTAACTGCAGAATCCCCAACGGTTTCAACATGTCAACATTTCAAACGTGTCGAACATTTCAAGAAAATCCTCGGCGGTTTCAAACAATGTCAAGCACATTTCAAGTAATTTCAAGTCACTTCTAGTCATTTTCAGGCTCTAAAGAAAGTTTTTCGGTCATCTTTGACCATTCTTTCGAAAACTCGACTATACATGTAGGGTCGGGGTCTACTCAAGTCTAAACTCAAAGCCTATTTATGGGTTTGAGTCGAAAATTCGACAAAATTTTGCTATAATAGCGGTTATGCCCTAGAAAAGCGTCCTGCAGAAACCGTCGCAAACTGAAAAACTAATGCTGCAACAAGTTTACCCATTACACAAGGGTTCGAGAACACCAAATTTTGGCATGTGATCGCATCACCCTAATTACCCGAGGTAAAAAGGGACCCACGAGCGTGGTTTCCCTAATAAACAAGGGATTAATGGTGTTACTAATTGGTAAGGCTAATCTCAATTTTTAAATATGTAAGAGATCTTGTCAATATAGTAATTAATTCTCTATAAGTGAACTAAGCCGGTGAATTGTGAATAACGTTGAATTGACAATAGCCGGAATATAAAATGCATGTGTAACGATTTTGGCATGAGCAGAAATAAGGAAGCAACCAAGCAGCGAATAATTCCAGTATGGCCACCTAGCTAATCAAATTAACTAGATAATTAAAAATTCGGAAACCAACTCCTTGGTCCCTTGCCTCTTTACTTGGAACGCCTTCCAAAAACGGCACCGTCTTGTGGGAATCAACTGTGTTCATAATAAATAATTACAAATATACAAATGAATACATAACAAATTCCTATTATATATTTTATCTATAAAATAAAATTATTAATTATTACAAACCGGCGATACGAGATCGTAATAAAATTACAACCAAACCGTTATTTCCTTACATTACGGGAAATAACGATTAAAATAACTAGCCCATACTAGGTACAAAATTTGCATAAATAATTAAATAAATGAAATTCATTCATTCAATGGCTAGACTTGTCGTGAGTCTCCAAATTAATATTTTTATCCACTACAAACTCAAACTAGTAGTAAGTCTAAGTAGGGGTCGATCCCACAAGCAAGGTGTTTGTTTATTGTGAGTTTATGCAACTACTTCTAAGGTAACCAATTTGGGGGGTTTGATATGTTGATATTCTAAGTCTACTAAAATAAGAATGAAATAAAATATAAATACAATATAAATAATTGAAAATGTATAACAAATACGAGAATGATTCTTGGACCAAGTAATTTCCACCAATAAGTTATGAATTGATCATTGACTCTTCTACTCTATTTCAATATTGAATACTTTGCTATGAAGTTGTTAACCTCTAATTCCACTTATGAATGATAATTAGTTACAAGCCTAAAGAAATAATCCTTACAATATCGTCAATTTAGTCAAGCGCTCAATTGTATCGAGATTGTAGATTAAAGCAATGGAATTTAGCAAATATAAACGAATGAAGAAAACAAGCGTTGCTTCACTTTGGTTCATACAAATTTAGTCTTTTATTGATGAATTGATGAAGAAATTTCCAAAATTTGTGGGAATGCTAAAAACGCTTGAAACCTCATCACCTTTCACCGAGGTAGCGAGCCAAATGCCACTTTACACTAAATTTCTTAAGGAGGTGTTGACCAAAAAGAGGAGCATAACAAATGATGGGCTTGTAGCCTTGATGGGAGAGTGTAGTGCGGTGCTTTTGAACAACATGCCGAAGAAACATCAAAATCCGGAGAGCTTTTCTATACCTTGTGTGGTGGGAAACATTCCTATTTTAAGAGCTCTTTGTGATCTAGGAGCTAGTGTTTGCATCCTTCCTCTTCCCCTTTCAAAAAGGCTTGGCCTTGAAGATTTGAGACCCACCTCCACTCCTTGACTCCTTGACTCCTCTTCTAGTTGGGAGAGCCAAGTTCATGAAATGGAAGAGGCCATTAGAGAAAATTGCTTGGAAAAATCTCTGCTTAATGAATAAAAAGGTGAATTTGAGGTCTTGCTTCCTCCTTCACCTACCACTTTGAAGCCTTCTATGCCCTTGCCTTTTGATCCTCTTGAGAGGGTGAGTGTTTTCACACTCTTTACCCCTGCCGTCTACCATGATATGCCACCCAAAATTACCAAGGGGTCTGGAGAGTTGCCATGTGAGTCTAGCTATATCTTGCCAACATCTCCTACTTTATACCACGAAGAAGACGGTGAAGATTCGATCGAGCTTGGGTTGATTTTGTCAGTGTACCATTCTTTGAGTCCCCTTGCTATTTAATTGTGCTTGATTATGGGGTTTGCTCAAGAATTTGATAAGTTGCTCCGGGCTTTGAGCAACGATGATGCAAAAGAGAGGCAAAACAGACAAGCTTCCCTTGTGGGTACGAGTAAGTGGACCACTTCACTCCCTTGAGCATATGCATTTTGATGAATTTTATTCATTCTTAGGCATTCATGAGTTGAACATTGTCCTTTACCCCACTTTGAAAATCCAAAAAAAATTTCCTTAAATCCAAATTTTTCCCCTAAGTATCCAAATGCGAGTTAATCCAAATTAGCTTTCTTTTCATATCAATAAACAAACTTGCATCCATGTAGTTAGTTTTCATTTAGTATAGATTCGTTTCACTTTTTGCATTGTCATTTACATATTCTTGCTATTGAAAAACTTAAAAACATGTTATTGCATTTAGTTTGCGTTCTTTTATTTTGCTCTTCCCCTCCTAGCTTTTGGACCATTGTCCGGTTTAATTGTGAGGAGGCGATTAGAGTATAGATTGATTAAGAAAAAATTTAAAAAAAATTTAAAAAATCCTAGAAATTAGTTTGTATATTGTTTATTTTGTATATATTGTTGGGTGTTTCCTCTTATCTCCATCCATAGGTGCACCCCACATCATAAGAAGCACAAAATAGGGAAAATGAAGACGCTATGGTGAGATCTTTCCTATTCTCTTCTCCCTTATCTCTTTTTCTTCTTACTTGTTGTTTGAGGAGGACAGGATGTGTTGATGACGATGTTGTGGATTTTGTTTATTGGCATGTGCGCCACTTGTGTGCTGTTAGGAGATAACATTAGTTTTTGTTTCATATAGTCGTTTAGAGCATGTGCATTTAGGTTGTGTATATTCTAGATTGTATCATGGCATATAGTTGCATTTAGAAAAAAAATGCTTTTGAAAATTGTCTATTTGGGAAACTTGATGAATGTGCATAATCCCTTCTACCTACTTTTTCATCCATAAAGTGTTTATCTTAATCGTGGAATTTTAGACCCCCAAGGTTGTACATTTCTAATGAGTTTTGACCCGTCCACTAAGGCCGAGTCAAGAGTTTGCGCTTATTCCACCTCCAGTTTATGTGAATACTCCGTTAGTAGACAGAATTCTTAGGTGACCGTCTTACTGCAACCAACCTTGATTCATTGTTCTTTCAATTCTACTCACAAAAAGGAAAACAACGCAAACAAGCCAAAAATATTAAGTCAAATATCATGTTTTCTTGTTTTCGTCGAGGAAATGCAAAACGGAACTTCTAGGGATTCTAGTGGGCCCAAATCTAGGGTCGCACTCGATGCCACTACGGTGGGGATACCCCTATTTTTGGATCTAACCGCGTGTCCTTGACGGACACCATGTGCTATAATGTCAATAATTGCAAATCAATAATGCAACTCAAAAAGAAAAAAATGTAGAAATGAAAAATTTCCAAGCATTGAGACACATATCTCTTTTTCCTTTAACCTTTCTTGGATCATTTATCCTTGAGTTGCATAGTGAGACGAGATGACTCTTGTGTCTCATTTAGTTGAGAGACGTGAATTCCATTTGCTATTGTTCTTAATAACGTCACGGGGATCTTATTTCCATCTTCCATTTTATCGCTCTTGACCATGTTAGCAGTAGACGGGACTCAAAAATTTTTTTTAGACTTGCACCGCTAAGAGGCAAACACTTTTCTGTGGTTTATGATACTAGTGGCTTATAAGGATCATGCATTAATTCAGGCAGTTTTCCTAATAGATATTTTCGTCACATGGATGAGGCGTGTGATTATTCTTTTGTTAGATACATTCTTGTCATGGTCTTACGTTCTTATCACTTGGATGTATCGCAAATTTTCCGCAAGGCCCCACTTGCCTTGCAAGGGAGTACATACCTCATTGTATTTCGTTTTGACTTGAAGGGAAGGAGAAGGCCTGTTAATTGCTTTTCATCGGATTTTAGTAGTTTAGTTTAGCTTATTTAAATAAGGGTCTTGTTTTTCCTCACTTACTTACTCGGGGACAAGTAATGTTTAAGTGTGGGGAGGTTTGATATACAATTGTTTTAGACCGTTTCCCTCTTTATTCTCTTATGTTTCGGCGTATTTAGTTTAGTTTAGTGTGGGGAGAAGAAATGATGAAAAGAAGAGAAGGAAGAGCAGGGGGTACTAGCCGGTCCAGGCCACCGGTAGCCGGCCGGCCGGCTGAGCACCCACCTATCGCCCAAAGAATGAACGAAGGAAAGAGGGTGAAGCAGCGAGCCCCAGCAAGTCCAGGCCACCGGCCTACGGCGGCCGGTCAGACCAGCTCGGGAGACGACAACATTGAGGTAGTTTGAAAAAGACGGAGGAAAGCGCAGGGGCGCAAACCGGCCAGACCTGCTCAGGCAACCATGAAGAGAGGAAGAGAAAGGAAGACGAAGAAAGAGCGGGGGCGCCAGCCTGTCAAGGCCACCGGCGGCCGGCCGGCCGGCTAAGACCCCACAGTCCGCAAATTTCTTTTCTTCTTCTTTTGACCCCAAATTCCCACCAACCTATAAATACCCCTCTCTTAATTCATTTTGGACACACAACCCTAGACATAAAAACCCTAGATTTAGCTTTTAATATTCCTAATCATTACTCTAATCCTTTACTAACTAGCACTAATTACTTTACTTTTCTACTTAGTTATTTTAGATCTAGTCTTTCCTTTAGCTATTTTTGAACAATTGGGTTGTAATTTGAAGACAAGAGGAGACTCTTATTTGATTATTAATCCGAGTTTCATCCTTTCTTACAAGTTTTGGTATAATCTCTGATCTTTATTTCATTACTTGTCTTTTAATTACTTTTTCTTGTTTTTATTTATCTAGTTTTTATGTAGAATATGTCTAATCTTGTTTATTTCATATCAACGTATCCATATTTAATGTTTTCCTTCATTAGTATGTGTGAGTGGTGTCCTTCTAGGGTAGATGGGGGATCTTTTGTAGGTTCTTGGGGTTAGAATGTGGTTTTGATTGTAAAAATCAAGTCTTTTGGTAATTCCTATATTTTGTGCACACCATGTGTTTGTAGAAATTCTAGAATGAGTAATTCATGCTTTCTTTCATCTTGTTCCTAGATTAAGCGAGCGCTTGGCTTGTTTGTTGCTTGTGTGTGCCTATAGAAGTCTTGGGGGAGGTAGGGCGAGAATCCGACCAAACCTAGGCAAGGAACCGTCTTTCACTGAGAGGTGGAGACCTACCATTACCTATCCTTAGACCGACTTTACCTTCTACCATATTCAACCCCAACCTCATTAGAGAACCCATTTGCCTTAGTTTTCTTAATTCTTGTCTTAAATCTCATATGTGTTCATTTGTTAGACTTAGTTAGTTTTACTCACCTCCAATTTGCTTCTAGCTAGAATTGAACTAGAAGTCGACCAACTTACCCTAGAGCCTTAATCACTGTCCTTGTGGTTCGACCTCGATTACCCTACTACATTAGTGGAGCTATTTGTTTGACCGGGGGAAGGCGACTAACCCCACGTCACTAACGACTTGTCATGCTCAAAGAATATGCAACGTCGGGACGAGTGCACATTATAGCATACATGATTGATCAAAAAACGGAAGCGTAAGGGATCTATTTCATGCGTTTAATCTCCTCAGGTTTGGTAGGGCACTCTGACTTGCTTATAGTGATCCCACTACTCATAAGAAGGAAGCCTCTCTTAGACTCTGATAAGTTAATATTTGTATGGTTTTAACCCCCAATTTAGCTCGGTTTTGTATGTCATTTGTGCTTTGTTAAGTCACTTTATGAGCTAATATCGTCTTCTAGGCGAATTCCTATGTTCTAACATGTTTTGTAGGGAAAGTGACGTTTCTACGCCCTTTTTCTATATTTCCGAGCATTTGCCTAGAACCCGACGATTTGAAGATGCAAGCTTGACCAAGTAAAAGGCATTTCAAGAAGGTTCACTAATTCGAAAGAGAGAAGAAGTAAAGACAGTTTCGTAGTTGTCGGAAGATCAATCAATTAGGCGGAAGAACTCATCGCTTTACATCAAACCCTATCCACAAACCCAACTCAAGAGGTCAAGGGGGATGTTGGAAGTCAAGTCAAAGCAAAGGAAGATGAAACGACAGTCAAAGGACCTGGAATACAACTTACCCGATCGGGTAAGTGGTGTACCCGATCGGGTAAGTGTGATGCTTCGAGCATGATGCTTCAACTTCCTATTTTTGTCTTGTATGTTTAATGCTCGACCCCTTCTCCACGAAACCCTAATGCTATATATAGATGCTCCAGCCCCTCTTCTCAAATCATCCATCCTACAATCCTCTTCTCTTCTCTTCTTACATTTCTCCTTAGATTAGGAGGAGGGGGAACTAGCCTCCCTTCTCTCATTTTCTTCTTCTTTAGTCTTTAGTTCTTAGTTTATCTCTGTCCATTTCATATCAAAACATTATCTTAGATCAATAAGAATTTCATCCTTGTAATCTCCTTTGTGTGGTTCAAGCGTTGTAATTGGTGGATCGTTTATTATGTGTAAGGATTTTCTATTATTGTTATCGTTATCGTCATTGATCGTCATATAGGTATTTCTGTTTTATCCCTTGTTTAAAGTCCTTTATTGTTTTCCATTTGATTGTTATTTTCTATTCATATCATTTAGATTCCTTTCCATGTTGTTATAATCGTAATTTCATTTCTAAGATTGTCAATTAGCGTCGTTATTATCGCCTTATAAAGAGTCTAAATTATTGTCAAAAACCAACTAAATATGTTTATCCTAGTTTTCATTGTTGATATCATCTTAGATTTAAACTTTGTCATGAGTAAGTAGTCACCTTTCTAGGGTGTAGGGTAGCCATGTTAGATTGATTAAAAGATGATAATTGGATTAAGAAATTATGCCTTTAAAACGTTGTGTCTATGCATGTTTGGATTATTACAATAGTTAACGACTTCTGGCCGGAAATCATCGACTAAAATGGAATTGTTTTCCAAGGTAGAGATACGCGAATTGAATAGACACAGCATGACATGGTGGATTAAGACCTAGTAAATCGCCCAAAAGCCTGCTAGACCATCTGATCTATGATTGTAATGAACACATCATTCTTACGAACTCACAATGAATTATTTGCATGTTCCAAATCCAATTTCATTAATATGTCAATCTACATGTGTGAACCTACTTCCCTAGATGCTTTTCATCACTTGCTTTATTGTTTTCATTTGTTTTTATTTTGTTTTTATTTATGCTTTTTATTAGTTTAGATATCAAAATCCCAAAACCTAGATACTCGTTAGATAAAACCCAATTGCGAGACATTTCACATTCCATAGGAAACACCATCTCCCTGAGGATCGACCCCTACTTCCCTAATTGCATTAATTTGTTATTAGCCTAGTCTGGGTAATTTATCTTTGTATCGGGCTCGCGACAAGCACGATCAAATTTTGGCGCCGTTGCCGGGGAGCACGGTTTAGTTATCCTTTTTCTTGTGATTTTTATCGCAATTAGTTTTATCTAGTCTTTAGGAACCCAAATTCCTTTAGACCTCTCTTGATTTTTCATCTTAGCTTTTCAATCCTATGCCCCGATCTTCTAGACTAGGGACCCCTATCTTTTTAGACCCCGATCTAGAAAAGACTCTGCGTAGGAGAAAAAAAAGTTGTTCAACGAAATTTCAAAAGCTTCTGATACTTTAAGTTTAGATCGTATTCATGAGAAATACTCGGATATTTAATCTAATCTCGAAGGAGAAGAAGATCCATTCTCATTCACAAAAACCAATCAAATTTCAAACAACATTCCATCTTCATCTTCACAAAAATGGTTCAACTTTCAGTCCATTCCAAACCCACCGCAGAAACACTTCCAAGGGGTATTGCTACACTCCAAATCGAAGCCCAAAACTTTGAAATCAAACCCTTCTTCATTACCCTTATTGAAAGAAGCCAATTTAGTGGCAATGCCACAGAAGATACTCTTATTTTAGACTGTTTTAGACCGTTTCCCCTCTTTATTCTCTTATGTTTCGACGTATTTAGTTTAGTTTAGCGTTGGTCTTACTGTATGTAACACCCGGAAATGTACCCTATTTTTCTAGTAGAAATATTTTACGAAATCTTTTCAGCAAATTTAAGTTTTAATTTAGAATTTAAAGTTTCGAGTCGAATTTAGAATTTCCGAGTTCGTATTTGGAATTTCTGCGAGATTCCATGAGAATCCCGTCTTAAGGCGAGTTTGACTTTTCTTGACTTTTGAGCCGCCTTTGACTTTCGTTGACTTTCTCCTTCATATACTCCCTTCCTCACCCTAAACCTAATTCATTTCTCACAATTCATTTCTTTCCTTCTTCTCTTAAGAAACCATCAAACCTTGCCTCCATAATCTTTTCGATCTTCTAATCATCGTATCTCATTCGTTTTCCGCTCAAATTCACGTAAGTTCGTCTCATTATTCCCCTCTTACCTTCCTCTATCCGTATTGGTAATAAAATTACCGTCTTTCTCGCTTTTTAAATTATCCGTCTTTCTCAAGGTGAATGATATTCGTCTTTTATTATCTAATTGTATGTAGGTGGAGACTAGGAAGGTTT
>JAIUZE010023632.1:0-22157 GCA_022085475.1 Heliosperma pusillum | reverse complement strand
CTCCCACTCGACTTTATATAAGCATGGTTCCTCCGAACCGATCGAGTAAAATAATCCATTCTCTTTTATCACCTGGTCGAAACGATGATTCCAACTCCGAGAAGCCTGCTTTAGTCCATAGATGGAACGCTTAAGCTTGCATACCTTCTTAGGATTTTTAGGATCAATGAAACCTTCGGGTTGTACCATGTACAACTCCTCCTCCAAATAACCATTTAAAAAGGCGCTTTTCACGTCCATCTGCCAAATTTCATAGTCATGAAAAGCGGCAATCGCTAAGATTATCCGAATGGAACGCAGCATGACTACGGGTGCAAAAATTTCATCATAGTTCAATCCATGCACTTGAGTGAAACCTTTTGCCACTTGTCGTGCCTTGTAGGTATCTTGTTGTCCTTCTACATAATGCTTTATTTTGTAAAGCCATTTGCACTGAAGAGGCCGAACCTTATCAGGTAAGTCAACCAGATGCCATACGTCATTCTCATACATAGAGTCCATCTTGGATTGTATGGCATCAAGACATAGCTTAGAGTCGGAACAGGTCATGGCACCTTTATAGGTAGCGGGTTCGTTACTCTCTAGGAGTAAAACGTCATCTCTCTCTTTCTCCTCGACCATACCAATGTATCTGTCTGGAGGAATAGAGTGTCTACCCCCGACTCCTAGTTCCAAAGGAATTTAACCGCACCGATGATGTAAGGAACAAATTCCCTCCATTGGTTGCTCGGTTGTTTGGTTCTGCAGTCTCCGACAATCGAAGGTTTCCATTACTTGTCCTATTCTCGAGAAATTCTTTCTGCTAAGAACGTCGCACTAGCCGCAACAAAAACTCAATGTTCGGTAGGCGAGTAAAAGTAATGACCAAACATCCCTTTTGGATAACCAATAAAGTATGTCTTGACCGATCGTGGGCCGAGCTTCTCGTCAGGTCTCCACTTGACATAAGCCTCGCAGCCCCAAACCCGAATAAAGGACAAGTTAGGGACCGTTCCCTTCCATAATTCATATGGAGTCTTGTCTACAGCTTTAGACGGACGTCGGTTAAGTATTAGAGCAGCTGACAAAAGAGCATAACCCCACAATGAATCAGGTACAACCGTGTGACTCATCATGGATCGAACCATATCAAGTAATGTTCGATTTCTCCGTTCGGACACACCATTCAATTGTGGTGTTCCAGGGGGAGTTAACTGTAGTACTACACCACAGTCTTTGAGGTGTTGATCAAACTCATTCGAAAGATATTCGCCACCACGATCTGAACGTAGTGCTTTAATCTTTCTATCCAGCTGGTTTTCAACCTTATTCTGGAATTCTTTGAACTTGTCAAAGGACTCCCTTTTATGCTTCATTAAGTAGACATAACCATATCTACTCAAATCGTCCGTGAAAGTGATAAAATACCTATAGCCATCTCTAGCGTTGATTGACATAGGTCCACACACATCAGTATGTATGAGTCCTAATAGGTCAGCATCGCGCATTCCAACACCTTTGAAGGAAATTCGAGTCATTTTGCCTATGAGACATGATTCACACGTGCCAAAAGATTCATAGTCAAATGGGGAGATAGTCCCATTTTCAATGAGCTTCTTCACGCGTTTTTCATTTATGTGTCCCATACGGCAATGCCATAAATAGGTTTGATCTTTGTCACCCACCTTTGCTTTCTTACTACTCACATGCATTATATCTGTGGTTTGATCTAAAACTAAATCCCTCCTGGAAACTGCTGTTAAACCATAAATCATTTTCGTTTAAAAGAGAAATACGCTATTATCCTTTATTACAAACGAAAATCCGTCCTTATCAGTATGGAAACTGAAATATGTTTTTAGATAAACTGGGTACATTAAGTAAACAGTTATTCACAATAACTCAATCCACTCCGGGAGTGGATTAACATATGTTCCCACTTAAACGGCAGCTACTCTTGGCTCCATTCTCCACTCTCCGCAGGTCCATCACATCACCCCTTGCGAGGAGTGTGATGTTTCTTAGCCCTGCAAATGAATTGCACAGATGAGAACCCACAACCAAGTATCTATTACCCCCAAGTTTTCCGAAACTTGCATGTTTAATCTCACTCATATGAATAAAAGAAGAGACATACCAACAGGAGAGACGCGGCCTGCTTTAATGTCCTCACGGTACACGAGGCAGTTCCTCCTCCAATGCCCAATCTTGTGGCAATGGTGGCACTCCACGTTACCTTCATCGCTCTTTGTCTTGCCTTGTGAGCTACCGCTAGTCTCACCAGGCCCACTCTTGCCTTGCCCTAGCCTTTTGAATTTCGGCTTCCCTACAGCTAGGTTGGCCTTAGCCTTGCCCTTACCTTTGCCCTTGTTGGCAATCATGAGAACGTCCTGTTTCAGACTCCCACTCAATTTCAGATCACTCTCTGTCTGTACGAGGAGTGAGTGGAGCTGATGAAGACTCTTCGTCATATCATTCATATAGTATTTTGCCCTAAAAAGGGCAAAACCATCATGAAGTGAATGAAGAACGCGGTCTATGACGATCTTCTCATCGATTTTGCAACCAAGTGCCTCCAGTTTCTCGACATTCTCAATCATGTCAAGAATGTGTGGGCTAACTGCTTGGCCCTTCTGGAGTTTCGCTTCAAAGAAGCGACAGGTATGCTCATAGCTAACGATCCTCGGAGCTTTCGAGAACTCGTTAGAGAGCGTGGTGAAAATCTTGTTTGCACCATGGGCAATGAATCACCTTTGCAAATTTGATTCCATTGAAAAGATGAGTACGTTCTTTATCGCACCCGCCTCCATTACGAAATCACTATAAGCAAGTGATTCATTTGCTCCTGCATTGGGGCCTGGGTTTGGCGGTAGTGGCTCAGTCAAGTACTTGAGCTTACCGTCAGCAATGGCAGCATTCCGTAATGCCGCCTCCCAGTCCGCAAAGTTGGACCCGTTATTCTTCAGTCGCGTTGACTGATTCATAGTGTCCATGAACATCTTAAGCCAGGACTCACGTCCGAGCGTGGCACTTGGCATTGGGTCATCAGTATGGCCAGCCATTTTTGTTATTTAGCAGTTATATCTGTATATAAGACTGTGAAAAAGAAAATAAATATGATAAGTATTCATCGTTTTAATTTTGAGTCTAATGAAAAACTGTTTAATGCGATGACTCGTGCATTTATACAATTGACCTCCCTTAAGAATTATATAAATGATCCCAAGACTCAATTTCTGTACATTGATAAGCCAACCTCTTGGCTAATTCTACTTTTAGAATTCCTGGTCGATAAATTTCTGTAAATTCTATCTTTTAGTCCATCATAATCCCGAGATATTACTCGTACTATAATGTTGAGATAAAATAGGTCAACATTCACTACTTATCCAACGTAGGAGGGGTCATATTATGACTTCCGACGAAGAAGTGGTTCATAGCAGTTTTCCCTATAAAGACTAGTCTCAATTTTATTTATAGGGGAAGGTCCCATCATCTTAACTTAAATTCATTTTAAGTGAACGAATGTCTAGCAACTCGAGAATGATTTAACTAAGGTGATGGCCCTAAAAGCGAGTGACATCTGTATGTCCAATGATTAAAATATTCAAACTATATGAATCATTTTTCATGCATTAGTTTAGGTTTAGGTGGTTTGGTTTAGGCGGAATATGATGCAATTATATCTATCATGTGATGGAAAGTAAACGAGAATGAAAAACGTAAAGGAAAAACATGTCCTAGTGTGGCCTATCCTACCAAAAAGAATAAAATACAACTTGGAATCCAACTGATTGGACCCTCGAAGCTTGACTTGATCACCCTTCTTGGTCCATGTAGCGGGAGTGAGCTCCAATCTCCATCTTTAGTCTTCTTTGAAATTACAACAAATAAAATTACATAGATCCTATTTATTACATACTAATTTCAAAACCCAAAACTAAAAATAATGGAGATTCGAGATCTCAAAATACATCCAAGACTATGTTACCATCATTACGGTAACACAATCTACTAAGGCCACACTAAGTTACAACTGATTGTAAAAATACGTTAAAAATTCATTCAAACAATCCAAAACATATTATAAAAGCACCAACTAAAATAAAACATGCAAGACATAATACATTTATTACGATGTTTTATTATCCAAACCACCCTTTTAACATAGATTATAATTATGTAGTGATTCTGTAATTACCACATTAATTACAATCTCGATTCATTTTACTGATAAAATGAACCATCCTAAAACATTTCAAACTGCTTTAAAATGTAAGATCTTTAGCATATGTGAACCGTTTCACATTAATTATACACAATCCGAATGATGTACAATTAAATGCCCAAAAAACTTAGTATTCAGCAAAAAAACAGTAAAATTTTTTGGCAGAAATTTTTTTTCGGCAAGATGGTCCTTATCGACAAAATAGGGAAAAATTAATATCCTTTCAAATGATAAACTCATTCAACATCATTTCCATTTTCATTTTAATCTAATCTTTATTAAATTAAAACATCTACAAATCTATTGTATGTTATTTTAACAGATTAAAAATAACAAAATAAATCTAAATGAAAACAAATACGAAAGGAAATACGATTCTGTATAGAGCTCGATCGAGAAGAAATTAAACAATTAAGTCTCTCGATCGAAAAGAAAAACGTGTCGATCGAGTATACTGTTTACTCGATCGACTAATTCTTCCTAGTCGACAAACAGGGACCTCGATCGAGTATAAACATCACTCGATCGAGACACTAAAGTCCTCGATCTAGCGAACAAGCTACTCGATCGACCTAAAATTTGAGAAAACAATACTTCTCGATCGAGACACACAAGAACTCGATCGAGACAAAAACTCACAAAACCTTCTCGATTGAGACACTCAAGTCCTCGATCGAGACAAAACACACAGCGGAGAAAAACAGTTTTGGTTTATGAAATCAAATTAAAACAATTTCGTGGCCTATGCTCTGATACCACTTGTGGGAAATCGGTATTACCACAATACAATTATTATAGGATTATAACGAAAAAGTAATAACTTGATTATGCGAGTCATAAACGAAAACAAAGAAAAGAATAGAGATTTAGAAATCAACCTCCGGTCCTAGCAATAGGCGTAAAGAACAGAGATATCAAGGTAGATATCCTCCTAATCGTTGCACCCAAGATGCTCCGAGAAATACCCTTTTCTTTTGCTAGAAAGAGAACCTCTTACACGATCTCACAGATGAGAAGGAGGTTTTGTGTTTTTGTGAAAAGTTACTGTTAACTTTTTCTCTTGTGTGAATGATAGAGAGGCAGAAGTGTGAAAAATGAATTTTTCTTCCCTTCCTCACTTGTCTCACGGCTCATTAGGTTTATATGAGGAGATTTTGTCTCCTCAAAATAACTACCCATTGACTGAAAAAACCGAGTGTATCTGTATACTTTTGCTTCGGTTATCTTAGCTTCAAATATAATGTAATATATTATAATCGTCGTTATCATGGACCGACATCATTATAATACATCATTAATTATAAATATCCGTATATTTATAATTTGCCAATTAATTATAACGGTTTATGTTTAATTAGCTTACATTATATACAACAATTAAATATAACATTTTATATCCAATTTACGAATTACAGTTAATTCGTCTCAGCTAACTTTATTTAATCATTATTAAATAATTGTCTCATCATCACATTGACTAACCTTTTAGTCAAATACACTGACTAACCTTTTAGTCATATAATAGGGCATCAATATGATTATTTTCTCAAATAATCACATCTCTCAAACACATCCTGTAGGTGTGACTTTTAGGGACCAGTTGATCACCGCCATCTGTATGACAATAACGTCAAACTTATCTAGCAAGCCAACCGTTATTGATAAACGTTAATCAACTGATTATTATACAAAGTATACCCTGTGAACCTACAGAGATTTATTTATGTTATTGCACTAACTGTGGAGGACACTGGCTCTAACAATTCATACGGATGTGTGCGGTCCAATGACTATCCAAGCTAGAGGTGGTTATCACTACTTTATTACTTTTACTGACGACTTGAGTAGATATGGATATGTCTACTTGATGAGGCACAAAAGTGATGCTTTTGAAAAATTCAAAGAATTTCAAAATGAAGTAGAAAACCAATTGAATAAAAAGATTAAAGCACTACGATCCGATCGTGGTGGTGAATACTTGAACAATGAATTTTATTCACACCTAAAAGATTGTGGTATAGTATCACAATGGACTCCTCCTGGCACACCTTAATTAAATGGTGTGTCCGAAAGGAGAAATCAAACTTTATTAGATATGTTCGATCTATGATGAGTCTAACAGAGCTTCCTGATTATTTTTGGTGTTTCGATATCTTATCTGCAATATTTTCACTAAATCGAAGCCCGACTAAACCGGCAAAAAAGACTCCATATGAGATAAGGACAGGGAAAGTCCCTTATTTGTCGTTTATGAGAATTTGGGGATGCGAGGCGTTTGTTAAGAATAAGTCTTGACGATAAACTCGCACCCAAATCTGACAAATGTCTGTTTGTAGGATATCCAAGGGAAACACGTGCTTATTAATTCTACAATAAACACGAGGACTGATAAGGTTAAAGTCGCGTCACCTTAATCAAAGTAAACCTAATTCACTACTAACTAATAGTCAGCGGTAAGCAAGGTATCGAATCCACAGGGAGGCGGTAGTATTCTAATCTACTAAACTAGGTTTGTCTCTATAGTTACAATTTCGGGGGTTTTGAGATTTGGGTTCTAAACTAATAGCAAACAATAACAATAAATAGCAAACAAATAGGAATAAAAGATTGAAATCAATAAGATTAAAAGTCTAGGGTCTCAGGTTCACTAGGATTATTGTTCAAGGGGTAAGGATGTAGTCAACTATCATGTAATAAAGTTTTCTAAGGTCACAAGATCGGTCGACTCAATTATGCCCTTTAGATCTATAATTTAACATGCGATCGCTATCATTAAACGAGTTCTATTAAATTATCGTAGCCTATCTTAGTCGTAACCCGGTCGGTGTCAATCCTAATTTGCGAGACTAGTTAATTAATCCTGGCCAGTAATCAAACAACTAGAATTAAAAGGATAATCAAACGATAACCATGCAATTGCAATTCAATCAATTAATCTACCCCTTCTAACAATCCTAGATCCCCTTTCAACCCTAGAAAGAAAATTAGCTACTCATAACAAAATTAATAACAACGATAATAAATAAAGCAAACATGATTAACAATAATGAAAGGAGTAACAAAGAATAATTGAAGAACTAGAAGGTAATTAACTGAATATCAAAGAAGATTAAAGAATAACGATTATAAGCTCAAACTAAAGACAATAGTCTTGATGAATAAAATCCAGAGGCAAAGCAAAGAATACTAGGGTTTCTAATATTAAAGCATACTTAATTATGAAAGACGAGCTTTCCTTTTATAATACAAATCTAATTAATTAGGTTAAACTAGTTTAGGAAAATACGAAAACCGTCGAAAAACTAGGTTCCTCGATCGAGCAAAGTGAATCTGCTCGATCGAGCAACAATCACCACGACTCGTTCTAGCAAGGGGCGCTGCTCGGTCGAGCAGCCCTTCTTTTGGCTCGTTTCTTTGATTTTCTTCATTTCTTCTCTTTCGTTCTCGATTTGCGTGCCTAACCTTCTACGATCCGACTCTGCCATGCTTCATATCTACTCAAAAAGCTCCAAATGCATCCAATCTGCATTAAAACATAATAGAAGCGGCAGAATCAATTTTCTAGCTAAAATAGCATAAAAATAAGCAAGGAAAGGTGATAAAGCGAGTTATATGTAACTTAGAGAAGCATAAAATATGTGTATAAATAGTGATCATCAAACTCCCCCAAACCAATCCTTTGCTTGTCCCTAAGCAAAGCACTCAACACTATACAAGGACAAACATACAAATGGTGAATGAAAAACTCAAAGCTAATGTTAATGCACATACAAATCCCAAACTATCCATATCTGTAACAAAGTAATGACCAAGCTGTACCAATAAAACAAAATTAAAGGCACGGGAAAGTAGAAAACGCAGCTCATATTCCAAGATTTTACATGATACCGTAGTATAGACAAAAACCAAATACCTTTCAATTTTGCAAGGCTCAATTCGTCGGATTCTCGCGGATTCACTCATGCACTCATAAGTTTATGTAAGGGTGAGTTTTGTAAAGATAGAAAGAAATAGAAACACTCACTCAACTTATGAAACATGCATGCATTCTAATCTGATAGTAATTTCCCCAATTAATACGCATTCGCTATAAAGTACATGAATGAAGACAACAAGGGAGGATAATGGGTGAAGGTATAGAAGTGGATTGTGTCAAGGCACGTATGGGAAAGTGGGGTAAGACCGGTAGTCGCAGCGACACTTACCAAAACAAATCTACAAGACTAGCACAAACCAACACCGACTAGAGAAATCATCTTAAACTTTGACAACGCAAGAGAGAGATCGATATTGCTCTCTGAAAAATGCATTAAACTCTAGTAAATTCCCTTTCATTATCCCTTGAATAATTGAATGAAGCAGCATATTCTTTTCTTTGTTCATCTTTTTTTTTTCTTTTTTTTTTTTTCTTTTTTTTTCTCTTTATATCTTTCCTTTTTTTTTTCTTTTCTTTTCAAATCTTTTGCGTCGTAACATTTCTCAAAAAAAGGGAATAAATGACACAATTGCCAACATACTTGTTACACCCATTTGATATTCTTTTTGAAATCCCGACCCAACCATAGTAGACAAGTAGATAAGAAAAACATGCAACTGCGACTGTCCCGATAAGGTAGGCAAATTCTAGGAATGTAGTTATTTTATGTATGGCTTGTAAAACAGGCTACAAAAGGCTCAAATTGGCTAAACATAAAGAACTCAAAAATAAGGGTATAAAATCAAGTCTTTTTTGGCTATGTGAGGCTTATTTGAACAAAAAGAACCGCCTTTCCTCATGCACTTATCAAACGAACGCGTATAGTATCAAGAAACGAATGTCACACTTATGCAATTTGATGTTACACATTCCACAAGGAGTACCACACTCAAGCCTAAAGACAATGAGACCAGTTTATTAATGTTCCTGGCCTAGGAAGCTCTATAGACCTCAGAATTTTAAGTGGTTTACTAACTAAAATTGACCAAATCTAATTAGCATAAGGTATGTCAAAAACAGTCAAGACTTGTACTATGAGCTTTGTTTTTAAAAATAGTAAGTCAAAACAATGTACATGGACAACTTATTTGGGATTCAAATGCAGAAACAATGCAAATTATCATCATTGTTATTCAACTTCACCAAGACTCGACCTAATAAAATAAAAAACATGTTTTTGGATTTTGTAAATTTTTCAATTTTTATGATTTTTTTTTCTTTCACACGACGGAAATAAACACACAACATAAATAAAGACTCTCCCCCAAACCTAAATGTCACAGTGTCCTCAGTGTGACGCTAACAGCACAACAATCACACAACAACCAACATCAGCAACCTAAAGGACACAACTAACAAAGGAAAGTGGGAGATAACTAAAAGAAAATACAAAGAAAGTACAAGGATAGATAATACCAGCTGTATAGACATAGCCTCCTCTAAACCAGCTGCAAAATGGGGGGCGTAGTGACCAACTGTCTCTACTGCTCATCAGTCGGGTTCAAGTTCAGGTCTCGTTACCTCGGTAACCTTAGAGGGGTTATCTAAGCTATACACCTTTTGTAACTTGCATTCCTCTCATATCAGCAGGTTTTCCATCTCAACCACTTCCTTACTCCGTGAGCTTCCAGCTTCAGCAGTGCTGGAAATTAAGGCGATCTCCAGAGGATCCCTATTCAAACATAAAGAGAGACATTCATCAACATTCAAATCCACAATATCGATCCTATGACATGTCTCTTCTAGCATGGGGTGTTTCATTGCATTATCTAAGTTGAAAGTGATATTGTCATCCCCCACTGTTAGTGTAAGTCTCCCGTTCTTAACATCTATAACCGCCCCCGCATTATGGAGGAATGGTCGTCCCAAAATGATAGGAATTTGGGTGTCCTCAGCCATATTTAAGACAACGAAGTCAACTGGTATGAAAAGCTTCCCTACTCTAACCGATACGTCTTCTAAAATTCTCAATGGGTGTTTAATAGAACGATCGGCCATTTGTAAGGTCATGGTTGTAACAGTAAGTTGACCCATATTTAGCTTTTTACATATAGAAAATGGCATTACACTAACACTAGCCCTTAGATCACAAAGGGCTTTATCAAAGCAACCTATATTAAAAGGAATAGAAAAACTCCCTGGATCCTTTAGCTTAGGTGGTGATATGGATTGCAACACATCACTGCATTTCTCAGTAAATGCAACCGTCTCCACTTCATTAAAGGATCGCTTCCTTGTCAATATATCCTTCATAAACTTTGCATATTCCGGCACTTGAGTGATCAACTCGGTAAAAGGTACACACACTTGCAAATTCTTGACCACCTCCATAAAACTCCCAAACTGTTTATCGAGCTTGGATTTATGTTGGCGGTGCGGAAAGGGAAGTGTAATAGCAATTGGCTCGGCTTCCTTTGCTTTTAAAGATGAATTAGAAGACTTACCAGCCTGATCATGGGTTGCTCGATCGAGCAAAGGGGTTGCTCGATCGAGTTTTTCGGAACATGAACTTTCAGGAATTTCTCGAGCATATTTTTCGAACTTTTACAGGGTTGCTCGATCGAGCAGAGGGGTTCAAGTCCTTTTTCGCTGTTTTTCGAACCTCGACCAGCAACTTCCATACTTTCATCGGTTTCATCCCCTTTCATTTCAGGGCCTTTGTAATGGGTCCCACTCCTCAAAGTGATAGCATTGGCTTGTTTATGTAGAGGGTGTCCTTGAGGAGGAAGATTACCTGGTTGTTTGTGTGGATTTTGAATTGCCAATTGGGCAATTTGAGTATCCACTATCTTGTTATGCGCGAGCAATTGTGAGATCAGAGCATCTTGCTTTTGTTGTATCATGAGACTTTGCTACAACATGGCTTTCAATTCCGCCATATCATTACTTGGAGGTGGAGCTTGTTGAAAGTTTTGGCCTCCTTGATTGGAACGGTTGTAGTTACCTTGGGAATTGCGATTCTGAGGAATCACATAAGAGGAACCTTGTTGTTGAGGAGGTGGTGGGGTAGGATTAAGAACATTCTGACTTCGGTAGGAGAAATTGAGATGCTCTCTTGTCCTTTCATTATAAAAACTAGAGTATGGCGTACCTTGCTTAAAGGATTGAAAGGCACGTACTTGCTCAACCATACTCATACACTCAACTGCATTATGCCCCATAGTACCACATCTTTCACAGGTTGGCTCTTGTTGAACCATGGCATGAACTGTTTGCTTATTTTCCAAGGATTTTGAATTTTGTAATTCGGCAATTTTAGCAGTTAATGCCTCCAACTGAGCTGCAACGGCATTGTCCGAACCTCCTCTCCTCGCATTACCCCTGGGATTTCCATACTCAGTAATGTGAGTATTCATCTCATCAATTAACTTCCAAGCATTAGCATCAGTAGTGTTATTTTGGAATCTTCCATTAGCAGCTAAATTTAGTAATGTTCTCTGATCATCATATAACCCATTGTAAAACTGGTTGCATAGGAACCAAGTATCAAACCCATGATGTGGAACAGACTTGACAAGATTTTTGAAGCGAACCCAGGCCTCATGGAAGTTCTCAGTGGGACTTTGTTTGAAACTTGTGATTTGACTTCAAATGGCATTGGTTTTATGTGGCGGAAAGTATCTTTTATAGAATGCAAGAGCCAAAGAATTCCAATCGGTGATGCCAAGTGCATCCATATCTAACTCACTCAACCAATCTTCTGCCCCGTCTCGTAGTGAAAAGGGAAATAACACCAACTTGATCTGATCTTGCGTCAACCTACCCGTTAAAGGAATATAGCAACAATAATTGGTGAATTTCTCCATATGTTTCGCATGGTCCTCAGAAGGGCTTCCTCCAAACATGTTTCACTCCACCAAAGAGATATAAGATGGACGAATCTCAAAAGTGCTATTACCCGTAGTAGGGAGTTTAAATCCCTTGGGAATAGATGCAACGATAGGCTCTGAATGGCCGGCTAGAGTAGGCATGGTTGTAGTGGGTGTATAAATATGTGTATCCTCTTCTAAGGATGGTTTTTTTGCGACGAATTCGGCGTAAACTGTGTCAAGCGTACTCAAGTCTTCCGCTTCTCGAATTTCCTTCCAAAAGTTTCGTCTAACTTGGAGAGTCCTTTCTGGTTTGGAATCGTAGGGTACGAGATCGGACCTAGAACACCTGGGCATAAACGAACTCTAAAGAAAAGGATAAGAACGGTCTCAAGGAACTTAGGTTTCCTGAGACGGAGAAAAAGACAAACTAAGTAGAAACAAACAGAAAACTGTTGCCTCCCCGGCAACAGCGCCAAATTTGATAAGGTTAAAGTCGCGTCACCTTAATCAAAGTAAACCTAATTCACTACTAACTAATAGTCAGCGGTAAGCAAGGTATCGAATCCACAGGGAGGCGGTAGTATTCTAATCTACTAAACTAGGTTTGTCTCTATAGTAACAATTTCGGGGGTTTAAAGATTTGGGTTCTAAACTAATAGCAAACAATAACAATAAATAGCAAACAAATAGGAATAAAAGATTGAAATCAATAAGATTAAAAGTCTAGGGTCTCAGGTTCACTAGGATTATTGTTCAAGGGGTAAGGATGTAGTCAACTATCATGTAATAAAGTTATCTAAGGTCACAAGATCGGTCGACTCAATTATGCCCTTTAGATCTACAACTTAACATGCGATCGCTATCATTAAACGAGTTCTATTCAATTATCGTAGCTTATCTTAGTCTTAACCCGGTCGGTGTCAATCCTAATTTGCGAGAATAGTTAATTAATCCTGGCCAGTAATCAAACAACTAGAATTAAAACGATAATCAAACGATAACCATGCAATTGAAGTTCAATCAATCAATCTACCTCTTCTAACAATCCTAGATCCCCTTTCAACCCTAGAAAGGAAATTAGCTACTCATAACAATATTAATAACAACGATAATAAATTAAGCAAACAAGATTAACAATAATGAAAGGAGTAACAAAGAATAATTAAAGAACTAGAAGGTAATTAACTAAATATCAAAGAAGATTAAAGAATACCGATTACAAGCTCGAACTAAAGACAATAGTCTTGATGAATAAAATCCAGAGGCAAAGCAAGAAAACTAGGGTTTCTAATATTAAAGCATACTTAATTATGAAAGACGAACTTTCCTTTCATAATACAAATCTAATTAATTAGGTTAAACTAGTTTAGGAAAATACGAAAACCGTCGAAAAACTAGGTTCCTCGATAGAGCAAAGTGAATCTGCTCGATCGAGCAATAGTCACCACGCCTCGATCTAGCAAGGGGCGCTGCTCGGTCGAGCATCCCTTCTTTTGGCTCGTTTCTTTGATTTTCTTCATTTCTTCTCTTTCGTTCTCGATTTCCGTGCCTAACCTTCTACGATCCGACTCCGCCATGCTTCATATCTACTAAAAAAGCTCCAAATGCATCCAATCTGCATTAAAATATAACAGAAGTGGCGGAATCGATATTCTAGCTAAAATAGCATAGAAATAAGCAAGGAAAGGTGATAAAGCGAGTTATATGTAACGAAGGGAAGCATAAAATATGTGTATAAATAGTGATCATCAAGGTTAAAGTGTTTGTGTCTCGTGATGCAGTCTTTTTAGAAAATGATTTTATTTCTAAAAGACAGAGTGGGAAAAAATTTGAACTTGATGAAGTCCAAGAGTCACAAACCAAAAAGGACATAGAGGAAAATGTTCCCTCTTCGTCTGACACGGTCATAATTCCTTCAGAACCCAGGAGGTCAAGAAGAATTAGTCATCAACCTGATAGATACCTTAGTATTATGAAGGAAGGTGGTGACTATAATGTGTTACTTTTTGAAAGTAACGAACCGACTACCTACAAAGCTGCCATTTCTAGTCCCGACTAAAACCTATGGCTTGAAGCCATGCAATGCGAAATGGATTCTATGTACGACAATCAAGTATAGGACTTGATTGATTTACCTAAGGAGGTAAAACCTCTTCAGTGTAAGTGGATCTATAAGATCAAAAGTGGCATAGATAAACATAATGATGTTTAAAAAGCTAGATTGGTGGCAAAAGGTTTCACCCAAGTTCGTGGTCTTCACTATGACAAAAACTTCGCCCAGTCGCCATGCTTTGATCCATTAGTATTATCTTAGCGGTTGCCTCATTTCATAATTATGAGATTTGGCAAATGGATGTCAAAACCGCCTTCTTGAATGAGATTCTAGAAGAGGAAGTGTACATGACACAACCTGAAGGTTTTGTGGATCCATCAATCCCTAAGAAGGTATGCAAACTTAAGAGATCCATCTATGGTCTTAAACAAGCATCCAGGAGTTGGAATCATCGTTTCGATCATGTAATTAAACAAAATGGTTTCACTCGAAGTGTCGAGGAACCATGTTTATACATAAAGTTTAGTGAGAGTAAAGTAACTTTTCTAGTCTTGTATGTAGATGACATACTACTCATTGGGAATAATATAGCAATGCTCACTTCTGTGAAAGAGTGGTTAGGGATTCATTTCCAAATAAAAGACTTAGGAGAAGCCCAGCGCATCTTAGGTATCCGGATCATAGGGATAGATCTAAAAGGATACTAGCATTAAGTCAAGAAACTTATATTGATAAAATTATTGATCGGTTCAACATGAAAGACTCAAAGAGAGGCTATCTTCCTATGGGTAGTGGGATCACATTTAGCAAGTCAGAGTGCCCTACCAAACCCGAGGAGATGGAACGCATGAAATTGACCCCTTACGCATCCGCTGTTGGATCAATCATGTATGCTATGATGTGCACTCGTCCCGATGTTGCATATGATTTGAGCATGACAAGTCGTTACCAAGCAAATCCAGGTGAGAGTCACTAGATTGCCGTAAAGAACATCCTTAAGTACTTGAGAAGGACCAAGGATTCGTTCATAGTGTTTGGAGGCGAGAGTGAGTTACGTGTAAAAGGTTACACAAATGCCAGTTTCCAAACAGATAAGGATGATATGAAATCTCAATCCGGCTATGTTTATATGATGAATGGAGGAGCTGTTTGTTGGAAGAGTTTCAAGCAAAGCGTCACAACGGATTCTACAACAGAAACAGAGTACCTTGTAGCGTCTGAAGCTGTGTGGATTCGGCAATTTTTGGAAGGACTAGCAGTAGTCCCTACTGCCAAAGATCCTATCACGATTTATTGTGATAACAGTGGGGCTATCTTTCAAGCAAAAGAGCCCAAGTCTAGTAATAAGTCTAGACATGTACTTAGGAAATATCATGTAATTAGAGATTACGTGGATAGAAAGGAAATTGACATTTGTAAGGTTGGGACAGATGACAACATTGCTGATCCTTTAACCAAGCCTTTATCAAAGGCTAAGCATGATGCTCATGTCGTCACAATGGGATTGAGACGAGTACCATAATTCCTTTAGATTATGTAATATGTAATAATTGAACATTGTATTAATTATTTCATATATGATAATTACATTCATTGTTCGAGTTTTATTATAAACTCTTTTATTTAGTTTGACTAAATTTAATACTTTGTTTATCTAAATAGATTGTAAGACATTGTTGGACCCTATTCAAGTGAACATGACGAACTTAGTATTTTGCCCCTAGTTACTCAATGAGGTGACGTCTCGAAGTGACTAGATTTTAAGTCGATCGATGGTTGGTTCAGCACCATGGGGTCATAGAGATGACTGGTCGATTACATAGAGAGACTGTATGACACTCTGTCGGACAATTACCTTTGTAGAGACCCTTAAATCAATTAATTGATGCCTGGTCGTGGCAGGGTCTTCTATCTTATTCCTATGAGTCGATTCTTTTGATTGGCGACTGTCTATCTGAGTCGGTGCAGTTTCCGATTGGTTTTGGTTGATGTTCTAGGTCGTGCCATAAAAGAAGGCCGATGGACATTTTCTGGGTCATGGTGAGCTGCATCATACAAAGTAGATGTATCAACATGAATTGTCCACCAACGTTGGGTACAAACATCTTTAGGCCACACGAGGAGTAGTAACTGTAAATGCGTGGCCACGCTCGGAAAGAGATCTATGGTAGATTTTCCGGTCCGACAGTTACTCTCCCTATCGAGAAAACCACTCTAGATATAATCAATCGCAAGTGCGACCTGAAACACACCTTGCGTTGAGTGGGATATGTGATAAAGAGACAAGAGAATTGGTGACGCAGACTTGTGTCAGACAAGTGGGAGATTGTTGGAGTAGGTGTCCTCCACAATAGTGCGCCACATAATAAATCTCATTAAGGAATATAATTGGGATATTTATTGACTATATATATATGATTAGTCAGTTGATTAACGTAAATCAATAACGGTTGGCTGACTAGAGTTTGACGTTATTGTCGTATGACGGTGGTGATCAACTGATCCCTTTCGGTCACACCTATAGGATGAAACCCAAATAGTAACTAATTAATTGTATATGATACAGTTGATTAGTCCATTACATATATTTGATATATATACGAGAGTTAATAGTTAGAAATTGAGTTAGGAACTCAAATTCGATTAAACTTATTTTTCAATTATGCGATAATTGACTAATAAATTTATATCTTATTTTAATAAGATTAGATAAGATCTAGTTTAGCAATTAATCGTTAATTTACTAAATAAGTTGAGGTTTTACATATATTTTGAGGTAGAGCTAATTAGTTAATTATATTTACAAGGAGTGGTAAAGTAAATTACCTAAGTATTGTGGGACCCATTATATAGTGATATAATGGTAAAATATCACTTAAAATGTTAAGTACATATTATTTACTTATTTGTGTCATATAATTATTATATTATCAAATTAACACTTAATTATATAAGATAATTAAGCTTATGATTAATAAGTATTTGTGGGACAAATATCAAAAATCAAAATGGACCATATAAGGCTACATGTGGCCGGTCAAGTAGTAGTCGAGAGTGATGATGGTTGCTCTTGTTCATGCTCACAAGTTACATGTGATTATGACATGAATAGTATACCTAAAATCATTTCATTCAACACTACACTCCAGCACTTTGCATGTGAATTAAAATAAGCAAAATAAGAGCATTGTGAAGGCCATATGGACCGGCCATATTGCCTATAAAAGGGCAATATGGTTGTTCATTTTTGTTGTTCATTCTTGCTTATTTGCTTTATCTCACTAAAAATCCTCTAATCTTTCTAAAACTCTCATACACTAATATTCACTAAGTATTACTATAGTAGTAGTATATTCTAATATTAGTGTAACTTTTCTTATTATCTAGTTAGTAATAAGTCAAGTTTATTTGGGTTAATATTGGGTGCAATTTAAAGTAGATCTTCTACTTTGAAGGTTTTTGGAGGATCATCTATATTATAGCTCAAGAACAACAAGAAGGAGTTCTTGTTGTGCCCATAACATTTCCATTTCAATGTGAGGAAATTTCTTCTTTTATAGAAATGTCTTTATATTTGCATGCATGTTACATAGATCATTAAACACTAAATTAACAAGTAATTTAGTAACTAATTAGAGGAGTCTAATTAAGGTCTATGGACTTTCACTCCTATCCCGGTAAAACTCACCAGATATCCTCACAACTACACATCAGACCAATAGCATCATTGGTGGCAACCTAGACTATGCCGGTGACACCTCCAATCACCCCCACAACGCCGGAGAGGAGCCAACCACTATATATAATCAGTCGCCACCAATATTCTTGATTCCAAGACCACGTGACATGCTTGTACTCGCACCACCGACATGTTTTGCCCACTGTCAGCGACTTAATCAACCACCACCAACTCAGATGAGCACGACCACCATTACGCAAGCAAAGATCTTCTCCATGCCCGAATTATCTGACTGCATCAAGAGTGGTGGTGCGAGCGACGGGCCAACGATGAGGATTAGGCAAACCAACGACGACGGTGGAGTTCAGAGATAAAGCGACGGTGGAGTTCAAAGAACCGGCGACGGAGGGATACGGTAGGAGTCAACGACGTGTTTTTTCGACGGAGGGATAGGGTAGGAATCGACGGCGTGTTTTCCCAGCGTCGGGAGGTTGGGGATGGGTGGTTGGAGTTGTGCGGGGTGTGATGGCGATAAGTTTAGTGGGGTTACTGAGTGTTAGGAGGGAAGAGAGCGATATAAGGGTTATTAACTTATAATCTTAACCATCCATTTGACGTTATTCAAGGGTCTTTAATAAGTTCGTACAGTTCGCACCGAACAATGAGTTCGCACAGGATCCTAATTCTAATATGTGTGTGTGTGTGTGTGTGTGTGTGTGGTTGTTGAGGTTGGTAGTGGTGTGGAGGTGTGACTTGTATGGGAACTATTATGTTTTTGTACCGATCTTTGTATATGATTATTTATGTTAATCATGAAATAAGCGTTGTATGTTTTGAACCTACCGTGATCCATTCGATATTTTTGGCGAATGGTGAGTAGTTGACTAAGAGGTGATTGCATGACTTGGCGTGTCTTGGATCATGGGTTCGGGCATGGATGCAGATCACTAGGGAGTCTTCATTTTTAGCACATTTTTATTAGACTTTGAGTTATGTCAGTTTTGGTTGTATTTTTGGATTTGTTTTGTTTGTAATTTATTTCACTTTTACGTTATTAAAATAAAGGATTTTAATTTTTTTCTATGACAATTTGATGTTTACCTCCTCGGGAAACCGATATGGTAGCACCCCACCTTACTTTGGAAGATCTTTCTAAAGGATCCCCGACAAGTCGGGAGTGTTACAAAGTGATATCGGAGAGGACGATCTTGGAATTTAAAACCAATGAACTTAATGAACGTAGTTTGTCAAATAAAATTAACCTGGGTAGGGATTGTTAGGAGCCAACTTTAGAATTGGGGAGATGTCCCTAAATCGCACTACGAGCATTTCATTCTCAAATCGGTCATTTATCGTGGGTAGGACGAGCATGAGAAACGATATGGGATGTTGTATGTTGTTTATTGTTGTGTTATGTTGATATAAAATGTGATATGATATGTTTATATGGTATTGGAAATGAATAATGTGAGAATTATGTTGTTCAAGTATATGGAGGTATTATAGAATGAGTATGGATGCATGTTGATAGGTAGCATATGTTGGATTGGGATAATAACTTGTTTTGAAGGATGGGTGGTATGATTTCATTGCTGAAATAGGTAACTTTAGAGCAAAAGTATTGTGCACCCGGTGGAGTAAAGCATGTACCCGGACGAGTAAACGCACTCAACCAAGTGGATTTATCTAGCGCTACGGGTCTGTCTCTAGACTCGGTCACTCGGCCGAGTAGAAGTGGCACCATACCGAGTAGGGCTACTCGATGGTTGTGCTAGGCTACGTGTTTACCATTTTTTCTTCTTTTGAAGATGGTCAAGAAGGTGACTAGAAACCCTTATGTGGATATGAGTCCCGCCGAAATTGTGAGGCTCATTGAGCAAAATGCGGCGTTAACTGAAGCTTTGTGTAATGTGGGAAAGTTGAAAAATATGGTGGTGGATGTAACCACTATAAGCTCGGCTATAACAAGGCACCGTCATACCAAGTACGAGGGGACGAGTGCCCCAAGCTTTTAAATGAATGGCGTAGAGAGATGGAGAATGTCTTTGAAGTGGTCCAATGCTCGGAGGCAATGAAAGTTGACCATGCTATATATTACCTTAACGGTAAAGCGGGATTTTGGTGGCGCACCACTAGGGGTCAATTGAGGCAATTATAGAAGAAAGCTATTGAGGACTTTATCCCTCGGGTAAGCTTTAAGGCTGATTTAAGGATACGTTTATCCTGTAGCATATAAGGAGCAAATTGAGAGCGAAGTTCAACAAATTGAAGATTACCGAGGGAATTAGGGTTGATGAATACTATGCTAAATTTATGGAGCTTGCCACTTACGTTGAAGAAATGCAAGGAAGTCCTCAAGTCATGGCAGTTATATTTTATAAAGGACTATTGTTGGAAGTTTTTGAGAGGTTGCCCAACGGAGTGCTTAACTACGCGAAGCAGGTGTACAACCAGGCCGAAAATGCAGAGATAGAAAATGGGAAAGAAGAGGAAGGCGGAGAGTTATGGAGGTGGGAAATCAAATCATATGAGAGGTAACTTTGTGCAATCAAGATCATATTCGGGAGGATCAAGCTTCGGAGGAAGGTCAACGTTTAGTAATGGATCGTTTAGGAGTTGTTCGACTCAATCGAGACTTCAATGCTATGGTTGTGGAGGATTTGGTCACAAGCGGACGAATTGCACTAGTAGTGGTGGTAGCTTTAGGGCACCAAGAGCAAGTCAAGGAAGGTACAATCGGGAAGAAACACAAACTGCTATAAGCAACTGCAACACCGGCTCATGGAGTCAACAAAGAAGCTTCAGGAACAATAGCGGCAACTACAACAAAGGCAATTCTTTCAACCGTCCTAACAAAAACATTAGCAACCGGAATGTGGAGGCTACACCATCGAGATCCGCAAGCACGGCTGTGACACCCTCAAATTTGCGGAAAGAAAAAAAATAATTTAACTAAATAAAATATGAGAATACATAACGAAGGTGTCATAAATAAAAAAAGGTTCATTACAAAACGGAAATAATATTATACAAAAGAAATATACAAGACGGGAGACATATCTCCCGTATAAATACGGAAATAAAAGAGTGTATAATAATATACAATCTAAGAACCGAATATAGGTCCAAGGTAAATACTTCGCTCGCTAGCTCGTCACTGTACCCAATGTATGCATCACAAACCTGCCAACCGCATTAAATATAAACACGGAAGCCACAGTCAGTGGGGAGTAACTCCGAGTTCTCCCAGCCACGAAATGTCGAGTTTAATAAAACATGAATAACATAAAAGAAATGTATATGGAAAATACAAAACCTAACATATACGATATGCTTTTCATGTTATGAAACAAATAACTAACATATAACCTAGCATATGAAAGCTATCATGTGAATCGATAGAAAAACTATTAACTCGAAGGTAGGGAGGCTGGTATGCTAGCTCAGAGGTTACCCGGTAACATGGCCATGATACACTCAAACCCTAATCAACACGTAATCATGTGAATCAGTTAACAATCGGTAATCCAAACTCTATCAATCTTAGCCGGCTTGCATCTCACCTTCTAAAACTCATAGAATCAGACAAACATGAAAGACCAATACGTCTACAAACAGGCATAAGTTCTTCAGTGACGTCATAGAAGACTTCTGTAACTCGAGTCTATACCACGAGTTAGGATATACTTAAATATTTAGGCTCAGCGGTCACTCCGGTAACATGGCCCAAATACCAAGCACACATCTAGGCTCAGCGGTTACACTAATAACATGGCCCAGATCCAAAGCACATATCTTAGCTCAGAGGTTCCTCTCAGAAACATGTCCAAGATACGACTCAACCCTAAACCTAGACTGCGCAGACCCAGAGAAATGCGAATATCCATCGCATCCAAGACCCATGATAAAATCACATGAGTACACCCTAAGAAGATCCATCAAAGGGGTTGGCTAGTACTTAAACTGGCTCCATTTACCAAAGTGGAAACAATGGCAGCCATACCCCGACTTGGATATAAACCCACCAAGCCGGGACACAGAAGCTATCAAGCGGCAAACCCATATGCTCGTTAAAGTAGTACGGGCCTACAAGGTCATGGTCCAGCTACTCATTTTGAAATTAGAAATGGTCAAAGACGCATATATCATAATTATCTATGGGTACTTAGTCAACACGACACCAACCATATAATTAAACAGTCACTGGAAAAACATCCTATCATGTGACTAATTGCATATTAATAATAATCAAATATCATATCGCCTCATATCTACTAAGGCTAATTCATAATTAAATACAACCTCACTTGAAGACAAATCCCCGACCGAGTCCCGCGACGGGTCATCAGTCAAATCGGGGCTGACTAGATCTTAGTTTGACCAAACCCGTTGGATCAAACCGGCTAGAACAGAGTCTAGCCTCCGAGGCT
>JAIUZE010023630.1:0-23845 GCA_022085475.1 Heliosperma pusillum | reverse complement strand
CGGTCCAGACCGGTCTGGGTCGGTCCATGGTGGGTCCGGGTTTTGGTCTTTGGGTTGTGTCGAGGTTTGATTGTTATGTTGTTGTTTTGACGGGTTTTAATTATGTTAAGCATGCGGGAAATAATTAGAAACGGTTTTTAGTAAAATCGATAAAAAGGCCAAAACAGCCCAAAACTAGGCCGTGGGGCCCAGTCCAGGCCCATGTGTGTCTCGGCCCAAAATCAGCCCGTGGGTCCCACTTTGGGACTTGTGCCGGTTTTTGAGTTATCGTCATTTTATCGTGTTTTGTAATATTTAGCAAGTGGGAAATGTTAATAAGTAAAATATTTAATTAAAAAGGTTTTTCATAAAATTATTATTTCTCACATGTAGAAATTATAATACGAGATTTTAGTTTATTTGGATAACATGAAAGTCAAGCGGGGTTTTGTATGAATTAATAATTCACATGTTAGAAGTTAATAAAATAACATGTATGGAATATGTTGATTTTTATGTCTATGTCTATGTGATAAAGACTCTGGTTCTAGCCGGTTTGATCCAACGGGTTTGGTCAAACTAAGATCTAGTCAGCCCCGATTTGACTGATGACCCGTCGCGGGACTAGGGTCGGGGATTTGTCTTCCAGTAAGGTTGTATTTAATTATTGACTTAGCCTTAGTAGATATGAGGCGATATGATATTTGATTATTATTTATCTGCAATTAGTCACATGATAGGATGTTTTTCCCGTGACTGTTTTATTATATGGTTGGTGTCGTGTTGACTAAGTACCCATAGAGAATTATGAGTATATGGCGTCTTGACATTCTAATTCTAAATGAGTATCTTGGACCATGACATTGATAGGCCCGTACTATCTTTAACGAGTATATAGTTCACTGCTTGATAGCTTTTGTGTCCCGGCTTGGTGGGTTTATATCCAAGTCGGGGCATGGCATCCTAAGAGTTCCGCTTTGGGAAGTGAGCCAGCTTAAGTACTAGCCATCTCTGCTTAGGGGGTCGCCTAGTAGAGTTTCTCATAGACGGTTATGTCATGGGACGGGGAACGGAATAGCTGTTGTCGCTATGTCTGATCAGTCTAGGACTAGGATGTTTTCCTACCTTGTGGTATAGCCTCGAGTTACAGATGACTATTGACGGTTCTAAGAACTTATGCCTGTTTGTAGAAGTATTGGTCTTTCATGTTTGTATGATTCTATGAGTTCTAGAAGGTGAGATGCAAGCCGGCTAGGATTGATAGAGTTTGGATTACCGATTGTGAACTGATTCACATGATTACGTGTTGATTAGGGTTTGAGTGTATCAGGGCCATGTTACATGGTAACCGCTGAGCCAGCATACCAGCTTCCCTACCTCGTGTTATATTTCATTATCGGATTCACATGATAGCTTTCATATGATAGGTTATATGTTAGTTAATTGTTTTCATAACATGAAAAGCATATCATATAGGTTAAGGTTTTGTATTTTCTATATACATTGCTTTTATGTTATTCATGTTTATTAAACTCGACATTTCGTGGCTGGGAGAACTCGGAGTTACTCCCCACTGACTGTGGCTTCCGTGTTTATATTTAATGCGGTCGAACAGGTGGTGAATGCATATTTGGGGTACATTGACGAGCTAGCGAGCGAAGTATTTACCTTGGACCTATATTCGGTTCTTAGATTGTATATTATTATACACTCGTTTATTTCGTATTTATACGGGAGATATGTCTCCCGTATTGTATAATTTTTATGTATAATATTATTTCCGTTTTGTAATGACCCTTTTTATTTATGACACCTTCGTTATGTATTTAAATTATTTTTTTCTTTCCGCAAAATTGAGGGTGTCACACTGAGGATCGACCCCTACTTCCCTAATTACATTAATTTGTTATTAGCCGAGTCTGGGCAATTTATCTTTGACCAGGGCTTGCGACAGGCCCGATCAGTCCTGCCTAATCCAACCCTAAACCCTTTCCCGTCCTAATTTTACGATATAATTCCCCTATTTTTAATCCCGTCCCCTCAAAAAAGGGTTCACTCTCCCCCTCTAGGGTGTCTTTTGGTCTCGCAGCCGCTCGAATAATGATAAGGGAAAGGGTTTAGGGTTGGATTGGGCGGGTCCGCGAAGCGATCCTTCCTAATCCAACCTTAAACCCTTTCCCGTCCTAATTTTAGGATATCATTCCACTAGTTTTAATCTCGTCCCGTCAAAAAAGGGTTCATTCTTTCCCTCTAGGGTGTCTTTAGGTCTTGCGGCCATTCGAATAATGGTAAGGGAAAGGGTTTATGGTTGGATTAGGCTGGTCCTCAAAGCGGACCCGCCTAATCCAACTCTAAACCCTTCCCGTCCTAATTTTAGGATACCATTCCCCTAGTTTTAATCTTGTTCGATATAGTTTGGCCAAAAAAATAATAGTAAATGATGCAATAGGCATGTAGCCTGTAACATGCATTAAAAAGCAATATATGTGCATCAAACTACCGTGTACATGCATGAAAAAGTAATATATGTGTATTAAAAAACTTCATACATGCATACAATTTGTGAATGATTAGACCATCTAGGTTATCTGTTTGCATCAATTTGTAATATTATGATATTAATTATGAAGCCAATCACTGTTCTTAAATAATTCTAGATAATATGGAAAAGAAAACTCCTACATCATAAAATATTGATCAATGTCGAAGGAGTCCTCGTAAGAAGCCTAAATATAAAGGCGAAGAGGCAAATCCAAGTAAGTAGCAACCTAATAAAAAAGGAAGCCTAATGATAAGGGAAAGGGTTTAGGGTTTGATTAGGCGGTTCCACGAAGACGTCCTCCCTAATCCAATCCTAAACCCTTTCCCGTCCTAATTTTAGGATACCATTCCCTTATTTTTAATCCCGTTTCCTCAAATAAGGGTTCACTCTTCCCCTCTAGGGTGTCTTTAGGTCTCGCGGTCTTTGGACTAATGATGAGGGAAAGGGTTTTGGGTTGGATTAGGCGGGTCCGCGAAGCGGTCCTGCCTAATCCAACCCTAAACCCTTTCTCGTCCTAATTTTCGGATACCATTCCCCTAGTTTTATTCCCGTTCGATATATTTTGGCTCAAAAATAATAGTAAATGATGCAATAGGCATATAGCCTCTCACATGAATTATAAAGCAATATATATGCATTAAAATACCGTGTACTTGCATGAAAATGCAATATATGTGCATTAAACAACCTCATACATGCATACCATTTGTGAATGATTAAACCATCTAGGTTATCCATTTGCATCAATTTTTAATATTATGATATTAATTATGAAGCTAATCACTATTCTTCAATTTTACCTGATAATATGGAAAAGGAAACTCCTACAACACAAAAAGTTGTTCAATGTCGAAGGAGTCCTCGTAAGAAGCCTTATGATAAAGGCGAAGAGGCAAGTGCAAGTAAGAAGCAACCTAACAAAAAAAGGAAGGTTAATTACAAAGGTGAAGGAACCTCAAGCGTGAACAAAGCTACTAAAATAAGGAAACGTAATAATGACTATAAGACTCTACTTACGAGGATGAGTCCTTCAATGATAACTATGCTGATCAAGTTGAACCCATCTGAGAAGCAAATTGAAGCCATCCAGAGCATGGGTTTTGGGGGTTTGCTCAAGCTTCAAACAGAAGAAATCAATGGTCATTTAGCACGATGGATTGTAGAGTCATTCAATCATTTTGATTGTTCGTTGATGAATGGGAAATTGGATATAACAGATGAGGATGCTATTTGGCAACTGGAATTCCGATAGGTCCATTAGAAATTGTTCAAGTTGGGAGGTACTCCAAAGAAGAGGCTTATTTAGAGGCTGTCAAGAGATTTAAAGGGCAGTTTAGCACCTCAAATATTACCAAAAAGTATGTACTAGAGAAGATGATGGAGCAGCGGGATGGTGGAGACGATTTCAAGAGAGACTTCATTTTGTATATCGTTTCAACTCTGTTGATGGGTGTGATTGGTGATGCTCCTAACACTCAGATATTGAGCTGCTTGGGTGATCTATCTGATGTTCCTAATTTCAATTGGTGCAAATTTGCAAGGGATCAAATGTTGGACAATGTTATTTCATGAAAAGAGGCAGTGGTTAGTGATCCTAATACGTATTTTAAGGGACCTATTGTGATTTTTACCTTTATCTACTTGGATAGAGTAGTTTTAAAGTCCCAAACGGTCTCTCGATCTTTTCCTTTGTTGGCTAATTAGTCTGAAAAAAAAGATCAGAGAGAGGGTGAAGTTGGAGAAACACGAGGCAAAGGGTTTCAGACAGGTTGGTTTATCATTCCGAAACTGTCCATGAAACGGAAGAGAAACACCAGCCTGATAATGCAACATCAGATAAGGTCTGCTGTTCATTTTGCAGACAGTTATGCTGCATTATCGAAGGCAATTCAGCAAGCCACATCCAAGGTTCCCAGTATAGTCGTCGTTTCCCAAATGCAATCTTTGGCTGATTCGTTGTTTGAAGGGTTCTCCATGTCTCAGCAGATTAGAGAATCTGATAGGGAGGGGGAGAGGGAGGGTGCTGCTTGCGTGGGTGGTTCTGCAAGTGGTGGTAAAGTACAGCTACATCAGAGGATGGAGGAGGATAAAGTGCAGCAAGACGAAGAGAAAGTTGAACGTGAAACGGAAGAGGAGGAGGACAATAAGAAGGATAAGGTTTATGTGGATGATGATGTTCTTGAGAGTCCCTCTGTCTTAGCTGAATTAGAAAGTGTTCTTAATAATGCCTACAACCATATTGGTAAGGTGTTTAAAGAGCATGGTGATAATCTTGGGAAAGAAAAGATGGACAGAGATCTTATGGAAGGACCCTCTTTATGTTTTTTTAGTGCTGATGACGCGCCATACACATTTTTAGAGTTCCGTGACTCACTGAAGATTCATTATTTTAAGGCTCCTCATGCGGGCGTTCCCTATGCAAGCACGCCAGCTACACCTTTCATTTCATCCCATGTAGTAGTTTAGTGCCCTGTATCGCCAATAGTTATCCCGTCCAAACAATCTCCAATTATTATCCCGTCCCAACTATCACCAATAGTTATCTCGTCTCAACTGTCGATGGATCCATCGCCAATTATGCCTTCTTATCCCCTTGTACAAGTGTCCCCAATTGCCCCCTCAAAACATGTCATGGAGACCTGGCAAACTAAGAGGGTGCTGTCAAAGAGGAATGTTGAGGTAGCTGACGTTTACCGTTCACCTTTGTTCATACAAAACGTGGATGTGTTACGTGACTTGAGTCAGTCTGAGAAAGAGATTGGAGACTATGCATTTGCCTGTGACTTAGACGAAGGGTATGTATTAGTCTACTACATCACTTCATTTTCATTGTATTCAATAAATGTATTATAGTTTCTATTTATAACACTAATGTTTCTTTTTTTATACATGTTTAGCGAGGTTCCGTTCAGCCATACATGCAAGAGTCTTACACGACGTGATTTAACGACTTTGTTGCTTTCTAGTAATGTTCACAGCGATGTCATCAGTTTGTGGTGTGATTATCTGAATTACGAAAACAGATTAAGATCTCGTACATCCCGGTGCCAGCTACTTTTCACCGAAGCAACTGATGTAGGTTTTTTATTTAATTTTGTTAGCGCCAGTTATCAAATTGTAGCTTTTTTATTCTCTAATACATCACCTAATTTAATATACATATTAACTCATTGGATGTCAACTTTGAAGAAGTGAAGTTGTTAAGTCCTTGAAGATTTAAATTTTTTTTAAATGTGGCTAATTAATAATAGAAATAGTTCTCAGCTAATAGCCTTTTTATTTTTATCATATTGCAGGTTTTTACTCCTGTTGTGACACCCACGCCACTTCTTTTTTGTTTCCATTTTGAGAATAGCTTGTTCAAAGTTATACACCCAATGGATGCGAAGCAAACTGATTATTTTTTCCATGTTAAAGATGTGGTATGTCTTCATAAGCTTTCGCAATAAGCTTGTTAAATTGCTGATTTAGGTATACTTTTAAAATAAATTATTTACTTGGCATTGTCTTTCGCTTATCAGAAGAAATTTTTGATTTCAAAGCTTCATGAGAAGATTTCAAACCTGAACGCTGCATGGTTTTTATTAGCCAAACTGTATGTTCTGAATTCAACCATTAATGTTGATTGTGATACTGGAATCTACCTAATGCGTCATATGGAGACGTAAAACGGGACAAAGTCAGGCTATAGTTCAAAGCAGGTAAAGGACGTAAGTCTCTATTACTTAAGTCTAATTTTAAGTTAGTGTTTCTATTTTTCTACCTTATGCGTAATATTAAGATCAATTCAGATGAATGTTTCTTAGGAAGCTCATCAGTTTGTTTCATTTTATGCTACTTGTCTTATTTGTGCAGTTTCATGGATGTATATGCATGAACTAGCTTTGTAGTTTCATGATTTAGCCCTGTATATGCATGAAATATGTAGGCTCTAATGTTGACTTCACGTTTTTTGTTATTTTTCAGAAATATGCTGTGAAACGTTATATTGTGAGGGTTTGCAATCAAATTTTGACTTGGGCTAACAACTCTTTGAAAGTTCAAGTGACGTCTGATGCAAAGGCTTACAACAGTGGCTGTGAGATTCGGTAATCAGAATTCTACTTTCTTGTCTTATACAACTTATATCTTGCAATCAAATTTTAAGAACCTTTGATTTTCATTTTTTCCGCAGTAATCAGGTGCGACAAGAGTTATGCTATACGGATGCACGAAAAGAGTTATGCTATACAGATGCACTGTTGATGAATTTTATTAAGACAAATTGGCGAATAAGAAGTAAGTTATAACTGACCATAAAGCAATCTTTAAAAATATAATAATTTTTTTGCATTTAGATGTTTTGAGTGGATCTAATTACAACATTTGCATTTTTAGTGATGTTGTTGTTGTAACGCAATGGTTGGAAGTTACCCAAGAAGCACTGCAGACGTTGCTACCAGGGAGTTGGGCCATGGAGATAGTTATTGATCTTGTTGGTCTTCCTACAACACTAAAAAAACCAAGTGTTGTGTACTTTCCGACAATAATGAAGCTATGTATTCATATTTCTTAGTAACTACTAATGATTGTTCTTGGAATTACAAAGATTTTTGACAAAGGCTCTCACCTTTCAGGTTGTTGTTCCTAGAGACGATTTTCGAAGCCAATTAATTAACCTTGACTATTTGCCCCAAAATTTAGCCAATGCCCAACTGGTAAATAAAAAATTATCACTGATTGTGTATTATGACGATTTTTATTGTATCAATTTCATTTCCGCATGTTTGTAAATATTTCAGGCATTCTTTCCTTTCTGCGTGCTCAAAGAACATTTGTTTGCTTGTGTTTCAGACTTTAATAAAAGGATAAATTTCATACTTGACTCCAGCTTGCCACGGCGCCCTGATGCAAGACGTACATTTTTGGTTGATACGGTATGATTTTATGCCTAGCTCGCTGAATGATCATGTGCTAGTGTGTTCGATTCCCCTGATATTTTTTAAATTGCTAATCTCAGCAAGATAAATGTCATGACAAGGTTTTAAAGGGGACTTGCATGATTATTCTTTAAGAAAAGGCCTCGCAACTACATGTATAAGGATATTATTTGACCTTTGAACTTGGATAATCAGCTAGGAAGGAGGATTGACCTGATGACCATCCCAATGACTTGCAGTCTTCAAAATTTTATGGATCAGTGTCACAACAACCTTTCTTCTTATGTCATATTCCCTGTTACCAAAACTTTGTTCAGACTTTATTTATAGCTTACCATTATATGTTCGAGTTTATTATATAATCTGAATGTTTTTGTATAGCTATTGCCTCCTTTGGAGATCATCGCAAGAGACCGTCCGGGTTACAAAAACTGTTGCAGATAAAAACTTTTGAGTAGGAGATTGTGAATGTGCCTCAACAAAAGAATGAATACCATACGAGCTTAAATTATGCTAAAATTATATTACTCATCTTAATATATTTGATGGATATAAACCATATTTAAATGTTTAACAACTTTCATAGGTATGCTTGCGGAGTCTCTCTACTGAAATGACATGAAAACTTGCGTTTTCAAGCATCATGGACAGATGAGACTTGTTACAAGGTAAGGTTGTCTAAACTAAGTTATATTAGTTGAACATTATTAAGCATTTTTTTTTGCAACACTTTCAATATTGTTGTCAAAAATATATATTCAGGATTTGGTTGAATATGGTGAGAGTATGCTTCTTGAACTTATGAAATGGGAGTAAAACAAGAGAAAGGTAATATCAAGAACTTTCAAATTCTTAATTTTTAATTTTCTTTCGTTTATTTTCAATCTAAGGAGTGACCTAAACGTAACAATATTTCCCCCGCTTTTACTTTTGTAGGTTTTCGACTAGGCATTATTTTCTAAACACATGATTATCGAAGGGAGTAGCACAGAACCTAACTCTACATTCCAACCATTGAACCATGCAAGATTTGGTTGGAATAAATTTGTAGATTTCGGTATGTTTTGGTGGTACAGTTAGTATAACTTATCGACCATAGGATCTATTAAAAGATTTCGGTAAGTTTAGATGGTAAAGTCGTATAACTTCTAGGATCTATTTAAAACAATTGTACTAGGGCATAACTTATGAGGTGATCTATTATTGCCTTATACATGCATTAAAAAACAGTTTATGTGCATGAAACAACCTTCCACATGTATGAAATATGTTATCATTAGGAACTGGCCTGTGTCAAAACAATTATGATTAGCGTATTCCAGCACTCTAAATATAAAATATGACCATCTCGTCTAGACAAGCGGAAAAAAGTTCTCAAAAGTGTTCCAAAATTAGGTAACTTGATGAATAATAATTGTAAAGCAAATTAAGCTATTTGTCATGCGTCGTCTTTTCTAAAAAACACTCGGTTGTCTGAAAGACTAATATTAATATGGGACAAAGCCCAAATTAAAATAAGCCCAAATTAATTACTTTTAAGTTTTCCCTACATCATTTAATCAAATTTCTCAAGTTCCTTAATAATTGTCGTATGAGTGCATTATAAAATAGTTTATGTGCATGAAACAACCTTGTACATGCATAAAATATGTTATCTTTGGGACCTGGCCTGTGTCAAAACAATTATTAATTTTTATTCTAAATATGACCATCACGTCTCGACAAGCGGAAACCAAGACTCCAAACTGACCCTAAATTATGACTGGCCCAATACTAACACTCCCATCGTCAAGCGCCGCGAAGTTTAGTCTTCTACAATGTCCATTGCTGCGAAGTCAACAATATCCGCTCCATCACTTCAGAATCCCCGCCGCCCCACCACCTTCTTTATTCATGCCGCTCCATATCCTCTACTTCCATCAATCCAAACATCTGCGTGGCACAAATAAAATAGCGAAACAGAAGAATTTATGTTTGAAATTATAAGAAGCTTTGCTTTTTTTATTAGAACTAGAAAGTATACATTAGTTTTAAGAACTCAACTTAATGTCTTAAATAAAGAACTCATACTTACTTGAAGATTGAAATGACTGATCGGTAGCAGGGGATTTGGCTGATGACTTTGGGTGACGTAGCAAATGAAAGAAAAGACTTAACACTGTAACAGAAAAGTACTTGATTTTCTTAAGCCTTTTACTTAATGGGTTGGTCTCATGGTAAGAGACCGTCTTATCAAACAATTTGTGTATTAATATAGCCTAAACTTCATAAATTAATCACTTTTAGTTAATTTTTCCCTACATAAATTAATCATATTACTCAAGTTTCTCAAATAATTGCTTTTTACATGCATTAAAAAACAGTTTATGTGCATGAAAAAACCTCCTACATGCATGAAATACGTAATATTCGAGTCCATGCATGGTCATATGATGGGCCCAAATTAAAACAAGCCCACATGAATAAGAGGACCATTTTTCAAGTGCACTTTAGTGAGTCCATTCTCAAGTGATTTTTGAAGGCTTCACAAGTCGAAATATAATAAAATAAAAAAGTTCAACAATAAAAGTTCAAATAAAAAGTCCAAATACAAAATTTCAAATAAAAAAGTCATAAAATGGTTATGCAAGCTACTGTCAAATAAAAAAAACATGCTATGATAAGGGTAAAGTCGCGTCACCTTAATCAAACTATTCTTAATTCACTACTAACTAATGGTCAGCGGTAAGTAAGGTATCGAATCCACATGGAGGCGGTAGTAATCTAATCTGTTAAACTAGGTTCGTCTCTTATAGTAACAATTTCGTGGGTTTTCATTTGTGTTTCTAAACTAATAGCAAATAATAACAATAAAATGGTTAAAAACAATAAGATTAAAAAGTTTAGGGTCTCAGGTTCACTAGGATTATTATTCAGGGGTAAGGGTGTAATCAACTATCATGCAATAAAGTTATCTAAGGTCACAAGATCGGTCGATTCAATTATGCCCTTTAGATCGACAACTTAACATGCGATCGCTATCATTAAACGAGTTCTTTTCAATTATCGTAGCCTATCTTAGTCTTAACCCGGTCGGTGTTAATCCTAATTTGCGAGACTAATTAATTAATCCTGGCTAGAAATCAAGCAACTAGATTTAAAACGATAACCATGCAATTTCAATTCAATTAATTAGTCTATCCCTTCTAACAATCCTAGATCCCCTTTTAACCTTAACAAAGAATTTAGCTACTCATAACGATATTACTAACAACGATAATAAATAAAGTAAACATGATTAACAATAATGAAAGAATTAACAAAGAATAATTAAAAAACTAGAAGGTAACTAATTAAGTAACAAACGAAGATTAAAGAATACCGATTACAAGTTTGAACTAAAGACAATAGTCTTGATGAATGAATCCAGCCGTAAAGCAAACAAAACTTGAGTTTCTAATATTAAAGCGTACCCTAATTCTTAAAGACGAGTTTTCCTTTTATAATAACAATCTAATTAACTAGGTTAAACTAATTTAGGAAAGCCGAAAGTTGTTAAACACTGGGTTGCTCGATCGAGCAAAGTGATTTTGCTCGATCGAGCATCCTTCAGCCCGACTCGATCGGGCAAGGTAGTGCTGCTCGATCGAGCATCCTTCTTCAGATGGCTTGTTTCGTCGTTTTCCTTAATTTCTTCTCCACCGCTCTCGATTCACGCGCCTAACCTTCAACGATCCGATTCCGCTATGCTCCATATCAACTCAAAAAGCTCCAAATGCATCCAATCTGCATTAAAACATAATAGAAGCGGCAGAATTGATATTCTAGCTATTATAGCATAGAAACAAGCAAGGAAAGACAATAAACCGAGTCTTATGTATCTAAGGGAAGCATAAAAATAAGTAAATAAATAGTGATCATCAAACTCCCCCAAACCAATCCTTTGCTTGTCCCTAAGAAAAGCACTCAACACTATACAAGGACAAACATACAAATGGTGAATGAAAAACTCAAAGCTAATGTTATTGCACATACAAATCCCAAGCAATCCATATCCATAACAAAGTAATGACCAAGTTGTACCAAAAAAACAAATTTAAAGGCACGGGAAAGTAGAAAACGCAGATCATGTCCCAAGGTTTTACATGATACCGTAATATAGAAAGAAACCAAATACCTTTCAATTTTGTAAGGCTCAATTTGTCGGATTCTCGCGGATTCACTCATCCACTCATAAGTTTATGTAAGGGTGAGTTTTGTAAAGATAGAAAGAAATAGAAACACTCACTCAACTTATGAAACATGCATGCATTCTAATGTGATAGTAATTTCCCCAACTAATACGCATTCGCTATAAAACCGAAGTACGTGAATCAAGACAATAAGGGTGGTTGATGGGTGAAGGTATAGAAGTGGATTGTGCTAAGGCACGTATGGGAATGTGGGGCTAAGACCGGTAATCGCAGTGACACTTACCAAAGCAATTCTACAAGGCTAGCACACACCAACCCGACTAGAGATATCATCTTAAACTTTGACAACACAAGAAAGATATCGATATTGCTCTCTAAAAATGCATTAGACTCTAGTATATCCCCTTTAATTATCCCTTGAACAATTTAATGAAGAAACATATATTTTTGCTTTGTTCCCTTTTTTTTTTCTTTTTTTTTCTTCTCTTTTTTTTTTCTTTCTTTTATTTTTTTTTTCTTTCTTTTCTCCATAACATTTCTCAACAAAGGGAATAAATGACACAATTGCCAACAAACTTGCTACAACCATTTGATATTCTTTTTTTTTAAAAGAAAAATCCCGAACCAACCATACACTACAAAACGAACTCGGGAAACTGACGGTTTTTCTGACGGAAAAAAAATTCCGTCAGTAATTTATTATCACTGATAGACTACTGATGGAATACACACGGAAAAATACTACTCACGGATTATCCGTCAGTGACCATCAGTAGAAAATGGCGCGTTGACTAAATCAAATGCGGCAAAATTAACTGACGGGTACTGACGAAAATTCCGTCAGTAATATCAGACACTGACGGAAATTCCGTCAGGAATGTGATTGTCCTGATGGATTTTCCGTCAGTACTTAATAATATCATAGTCAAATAGAGGCCCAGTCAAGCATACTTCTGACGGAAAATCCGTCAGTAAGTATTTCAAAATATCAGGAAACTGACGGATTCCTGACGGAATTTCCGTCAGTAGTCGTCTGTTTATGTAAAAATCACGCGAACAACTCCGTCATTCCCAAATCAGTTTTTCCCCAAAACCTAACCCCCAAATCAATTTAATCTGACGCTATCCTACTCCGACTACCTCCGGCTACCACTTTCCGACTACCTCCGGCTACCACTTTCCGACCACCACATCCTTGGTAAGTTTAATTAACTATTTCATTCTCTCTCTTTTCTCCTTTTGTTATTTAATATGTTCCTTATTAGTTTGTTTGTTGTAGATCCGACGACCACCACTAGCTACCTCCGACCGTCGACCGCCGTTGCTTGTCGCCGCCGTTGCTTGTCGCCGCCGCTGCTTGTCGCCGCCTTGTTTGGTTATTTTGATCCTTAGGTAATATATTTATCTTAATTTTATTTTCGCCCTCCATCTTAATCATTTGTTTGTCTTTAATTGATGTAGGATAGTAGCCATTATTGTTTTGGATAATGAAATTTTTGTTGTTGTTAGTTTAATTTCGCCCTCCGTCTTAATTATTTGTTTGTCTTTAATTGACGTAGGATAGTAGCCATTATTGTTTTTGATGATGAAAATATTGTTGTTGGTAGTTTATAATTAATGTTAATAGTTAATTTGATTGTCTTTAATTGATTTAAGATAGTAGCTAATTATTGGCTTAATCATATTCAATTGAGCTAATTTAAATGTTAGTACCTAGTTATTACTGAAAGTACATAGACCTTAATTAGACTCCTCTAATTAGTTACTAAATTACTTGTTAATTTAATATTTAATGATCTATGTAACATGCATGCAAATATAAAGACATTTATATAAAAGAAGAAATTTCCTCACATTGATATGGAAATTAAATGGGCACAACAAGAACTCCTTCTTGTTGTTCTTGAGCTATATGTATGGATGAACTAGAATAATCTCCAAAATAGAAGACCTCCTTCTACTTGCACCAAGATGACAACAAATAATCTACCCTTATTATTAACTAGATAATAAGATAGATGTTATACTACTAATATTAGACTATATTACTACACTAGTAATACTTAAAAAATATTAGTATTTGAGAGTATTTAGAGAGAAGAAGAGTTTTTGAGAGATGTATGAAATAAGCAAGAATGAACTAGTGATAAATTGAACAACAATGTTCTATTTATAGCCAAGAGGGCCGGCCCCTAGGATCACCAAAAGAGTGATTTTTCTTCTTATTTTATTGCCATGCAAAGTGGTGGTGTCCTATAGTGAGCAAAATGATTTTAGGTTTACTATTCATGTCATAATTACATGTTGCTTGTGAGTATGAATAAGAGCAATCATCATCACCATCCACTACACTATAACCGGCCATGTGAGGCCTATTTTGATCCATTTTGATTTTTGATATTTGTCCCACAAATACTTATTAATCTTATGCTTAATTATCTTGTATAATTAAGTGTTAATTTGATCATATAACAAATATATGACACAAATAAATGAATAATATGTACTTAACATTTTAAGTAATATTCTACCATTATATCAATATATAATGGGTCCCACAATGCTTAGTTAATTTATTTTACAACTCTTTGTAAATATAATTAACTAATTACCTCTATCTCAAAACCTCCACTAATTTAGTAATTTAACGATTAATTACTAAGTTAAATCTTATTTAATCGTATTAAAATAAGATATAAATTTATTAGTCAATTATCGTATAATTGAAAAATAAGTTTAATCGAATTTGAGTTCTTAACTCAATTTCTAACAATTAACTCTCGTACATATCGAATATATGTAATGTACTAATTAACTGTATCGTATACAAATAATTCGTTACTATTTGGATTTCATCCTTTAGGTGTGACCGAAAGGGATCAGTTGATCACCGCCGTCATACGACAATAACGTCAAACTCTAGTCAGCCAACCGTTATTGATTTACGTTAATCAACTGACTAATCATATATATAGTCAATAAATATCCCAATAATATTCCTTAATAAGATTTATTATGTGGCGCACTATTGTGGAGTACACCTACTTCTACAATCTCCCACTTGTCTGACACAAGTGTGCGTCACCAATTCTCTAGTCTCTTTATCACATCTCCCACTCAACGCAAGGTGTCTTTCAGGTCGCACTTGCGATTGAATATATCTAGAATGGTTTTCTCGATAGGGAGACTAACTGTCTGACCGGAAAATCTACCATAGATCTCTTTCCGAGCGTGGCCACGCATTTACAGTAACTTCTCCTCGAGTGGCGTAAAGATGTTTGTACCCAACATGGGTGGACAATTCTTGTTGATTCATTTACTCTGTATGATGCAGATCACCATGATCCAGAAGATGTCCATCGGCCTCCTTTTACGGCACGACCTAGAACATCAACCAAAACCAATCGAAAACTGCACCGACTCAGATAGACGGTTGCCAGTCAAAAGAATCGACTCATAGGAATAAGATAGAGGACCCTGCCACGACCAGGCATCAAATAATTTATTTAAGGGTCTCTACAAATGTCACTGTCCGACAGAGTATCATACAGTCTGTCTATGTAAACGACCAGTCATCTCCATGATCCCATGTAGCTGAACCAACCATCGATCGACTTACAATCTAGTCACTTCGAGACGTCACCTCATTGAGTGACTAGGGAAAAAATACTAAGTTCGTCCTATTTACTTGAATAGGGTCCAACATTGTCTTACAATCTATTCGGATAAACAAAGTATTAAATTTAGTCAAACTAAATAAAAGAGTTTAAAATGAAACTCGTACAATGAATGCAATTATCATGTATGAAATAATTAATTCAACATTCAATTATTACATATTATATAATCTAAAGGAATTCTGGTACCTCTCAATCCCATTGTGACGACATGACCATCATGCTTAACCTTTGACAAAGGCTTGGTTAAAGGATCAGCAATGTTGTCATATGTCCCAACCTTACAAATGTCAATTTCCTTTCTGTCCACGTAATCTCTAATTACATGATATTTCCTAAGTACATGTCTAGACTTGTTACTAGACTTGGGCTCTTTTGCTTGAAAAATAGCCCCACTGTTATCACAATAAATCATGATAGGATCTTTGGCAGTAGGGACTACTGTTCGTCCTTCCAAAAATTGCCGAATCCACACAGCTTCCTTTGCAGCTTCAGACGCTGCAAGGTACTCTGCTTCTGTTGTAGAATCCGCTGCGACGCTTTGCTTGAAACTCTTCCAACAAATAGCTCCTCCATTCATCATATAAACGTAGCCGGATTGGGATTTCATATCATCCCTATCTGTTTGGAAACTAGCATATGTGTAACCCTTTACACGTAACTGAGTCTCGCCTCCAAACACTAAGAACGAATCCTTGGTCCTTCTCAAGTACTTAAGGATGTTCTTTACGGCTATCGAGTGACCCTCACCTGGATTTGCTTGGTAACGACTTGTCATGCTCAAATCATATGCAACATCGGGACGAGTGCACCTCATAGAATACATGATTGATCCAACAGCAGATGCATAAGGGATCCATTTCATGCGTTCAATCTCCTCGGGTTTCGTAGGGCACTCTGACTTGCTCAAAGTGATCTCACTTCCCATAGGAAGAAAGCCTCTCTTAGAGTCTTTCATGTCGAACCGATCAAGAATCTTATCAATATAAGTTTCTTGACTTAATGTTAGTATCCTTTTAGATCTATCCCTATAGATCCGGATACCTAAGATGCGCTGGGCCTCTCCTAAGTCTTTCATTTGGAAATGTATTCCTAGCCACTCCTTTACAGAAGTGAGCATTGGAATATCATTCCCAATGAGTAGTATGTCATCTACATACAAGACTAGAAAAGTTACTTTACTCCCACTAAACTTCATGTATAAACACGGTTCCTCGACGCTTCGAGTGAAACCATTTTGTTTAATTACATGATCGAAACGATGATTCCAACTCCTGGATGCTTGTTAAGACCATAGATGGATCTCTTAAGCTTGCATACCTTCTTAGGGTTTGATGGATCCACAAAACCTTCAGGTTGTGTCATGTACACTTCCTCTTCTAGAATCCCATTCAAGAAGGCGGTTTTGACATCCATTTGCCAAATCTCATAATTATGAAATGCGGCAACCGCTAAGATAATCCTTATGGATCAAAGCATGGCGACTGGGGCGAAGGTTTCATCATAGTGAAGACCATGAACTTGGGTGAAACCTTTTGCCACCAATCAAGCTTTGTAAACATCATTATGATTATCTATGCCACTTTTGATCTTATAGATCCACTTACACTTAAGAGGTCTTACCTCCTTAGGTAAATCAACCACGTCCCATACTTGATTGTCGTACATAGAATCCATTTCGGATTGCATGGCTCCTAGCCATATCTTTGAGTCGGGACTAGAAATGCCTACTTTGTAGGTAGTAGGTTCGTTACTTTCAAAAAGTAACACATTATAGTCATCACCTTCCTCTATAATACCAAGGTATCTATCAGGTTGATGACTAATTCTGCTTGACCTCCTAGGTTCCGAAGGAATAATGACCGTGCCAGACGAAGAGGGAACGTTTTGCTCGTCGTCCTTTTCGGTTTGTGGCTCTTGGACTTCATCAAGTTCAAATTTTCTCCCACTCTGTCTTTTAGAAATAAAATCGTTTTCTAAAAAGACTGCATCACGAGACAAAAACACTTTGTCCTCGTGTTTATTGTAGAAGTAATAAGGACGTGATTCCTTTGGATATCCTACGAAAAGACATTTGTCAGATTTGTATGCGAGTTTATCGTCAGACTTATTCTTAACAAAAGCCTCGCATCCCCAAATTCTCATAAACGACAAATAAGGGACTTTCCCTGTCCATATCTCATATGGAGTCTTGTTTTCCACTTTAGTCGGGCTTCGATTTAGTTAAAATATTGCAGATAAGATAGAAAAAACCCAAAAATAATCAGGAAGCTCTGTCAAACTCATCATAGATCTAACCATATCTAATAAAGTTCGATTTCTCCTTTCGGACACACCATTTAATTGAGGTCTTCCAGGAGGAGTCCATTGTGATACTATACCCCAATCTTTTAGGTGTGAATCAAATTCATTGTTCAAGTATTCACCACCACGAACTGATGGTAGGGATACGTTTCCAAATGAAAGACTTAGGAGAGGCCCAGCGCATCTTAGGTATCCGAATCTATAGGGATAGATCTAAAAGGATACTCAAAATTGAGATTTTTTAAACCGAATATCCGATACGGTTTTAAAAACCGTATCGGATATACGGTTTTGCTCACCCCTAGCTGTTGGATCAATCATGTATGCTGTGATGTGCACTCGTCCCGATGTTGCATATGCTTTGAGCATGACAAGTCGTTACCAAGCAAATCTAGGTGAGAGTCACTGGATAGCCGTAAAGAACATCCTTAAGTACTTGAGAAGGACCAAGGATTTGTTCTTAGTGTTTGGAGGCGAGACTGAGTTACGTGTAAAGGGTTACACAGATATGGTTCGATCTATCCTTTCGGACACACCATTTAATTGAGGTGTTCCAGGAGGAGTTCATTGTGATACTATACCACAATCTTTTAGCTGTAAATCAAATTCATTGTTCAAGTATTCACCACCACGATCGGATCGTAGGGTTTTAATCTTTTTATTCAATTGGTTTTCTACTTCATTTTGAAATTCTTTGAATTTCGCAAAAGCATCACTTTTATGCCTCATCAAGTAGACATATCCGTAGCTACTCAAGTCGTCGGTAAAAGTAATGAAGTAGTGATAACCACCTCTAGCTTGGATAGTCATTGGACCGCATACATCCGTATGTATAAGTCCTAATACTTCACTTGCTTGTGTCCCTTTTCCCGTAAAAGGAGCACGAGTCATCTTGCCTAGAAGACAAGATTCGCATACGCCATAAGATTCGTAATCAAATGGTTTGAGTACTTTAGATGAAACAAGTCTCTTTATGCGTCGTTCGTTTATGTGCCCTAAACGACAATGCCAAAGGTATGATTGATTAGGTTCACCTGTTTTGAGCTTCTTGTTTTCTACATGATAGACCTCTTTTGCAATATCAAAACATAAATACCTCCAATAGAAATGTCCTCGCCATAAACCATTTCATTTAAAGAGAAAGTACAACAATTGTTCTTAATAAAAAATGAAAATCCTTCCATGTCTAACACGGAAATGGAGATAATGTTCTTGGTAAGAGTTGGTACATAATAGCAATTAGTTAAATACAACTCTAAACCATTAGGCAAAAGAAGAACGTAGGTGCCCACGGAAACTGCGGCTACCTTAGCTCCATTTCCCATGCGTAGGTCCACGTCACCCTTGGCTAGTGCTTGCGCGTCCTTCAGCCCCTGTACATGATTACAAAGGTGAGAACCACAACCGGTATCAAATACCCAAGAAGATGTACTAGAGAAGTTAATATCTATCATATAGAGTGATGAAAGAATTTTACCTGACGTTGTCACACAACCGTCCTTCTTGTCTTTCAAGTATTTGGCGCAATTGCGTTTCCAATGCTTGGTATTTTGGGTTCGGGTTTGAGCTAGCGGGCGTGGTCCCTGGATTGAAACACCTCTAGACGATTTTAGCTAGTTGCTAATAACTTTGTGGTAGGATAACATTTTGAGAGACTGAGACTACGTCTCTTGTAGTATTTTGTATTTGGTTTGTAACATCTGACACTCCTCGTATTTTCTATTTGCATGTAAAAAGGTTTTTAAAATACCGTATTTTCAGCTAATTAAATCACATGCTTGTATGTTTTATTTCCGCATTCGCGAGGGTTGTCACACCTAGATTCTTTTCATCATTTGCTTTATTGTTTTCATTTCCATTTATTCCGTTTTCGTTTATGCCTTTTATTAGTTTAGAAATTAAAATCCCAAAACCCAGATATTCGTTAGATAAGACCCAATTGCGAGACATTTCACATTCTATAGGAAACACCATCTCCCTGAGGATCGACCCCTACTTCCCTAATTACATTAATTTGTTATTAGCCTAGTCTGGGCAATTTATCTTTGACCAGGGCTTGCGACAGGCCCGATCAGTCCTGCCTAATCCAACCCTAAACCCTTTCCCGTCCTAATTTTAGGATACAATTCCCCTATTTTTAATCCCGTCCCCTCAAAAAAGGGTTCACTCTCCCCCTCTAGGGTGTCTTTTGGTCTCGCAGCCGCTCGAATAATGATAAGGGAAAGGGTTTAGGGTTGGATTAGGCGGGTCCGCGAAGCGATCCTGCCTAATCCAACCTTAAACCCTTTCCCGTCCTAATTTTAGGATATCATTCCCCTAGTTTTAATCTCGTCCCGTCAAAAAAGGGTTCATTCTTTCCCTCTAGGGTGTCTTTAGGTCTCGCGGCCATTCGAATAATGATAAGGGAAAGGGTTTATGGTTGTGTGACACCCTAAATTTGCCGGAAAGAATTTAATACATAACAAAGGGTGTCATAAATAAAAAGGTTCATACAAAAAGGAAACTAATATTATACATAAAAATTATACAAGACGGGAGACATATCTCCCGTATAAATACGGAAATAAAAGAGTGTATAATAATATACAATCTAAGAACCGAATATAGGTCCAAGGTAAATACTTCGCTCGCTAGCTCGTCAATGTACCCAATGTATGCATCACCACCTGTTCGACCGCATTAAATATAAACACGGAAGCCACAGTCAGTGGGGAGTAACTCCGAGTTCTCCCAGCCACGAAATGTCGAGTTTAATTAAACATGAATAACATAAAAGCAATGTATATGGAAAATACAAAACTTAACATATATGATATGCTTTTCATGTTATTAAACAATTAACTAACATATAACCTAGCATATGAAAGCTATCATGTGAATCCGATAATAAACTATAACACGAGGTAGGGAAGCTGGTATGCTAGCTCAGAGGTTCCTCTCAGAAACATGGCCATGATACACTCAAACCCTAATCAACACGTAATCATGTGAATCAGTTAACAATCGGTAATCCAAACTCTATCAATCCTAGCCGGCTTGTATCTCACCTTCTAGAACTCATAGAATCATACAAACATGAAAGACCAATACGTCTACAAACAGGCATAAGTTCTTAGGGCAGTCAATAGTCGACTTCTGTAACTCGAGTCTATACCACAAGGTAGGAAAACATCCTAGCCCTAGACTGATCATACCTAGCGACAACAGCTAACCCATTCCCTGTCTCATTACATAACCGTACATGAGAAACTCTGATAGGCGACCCCCTAAGCAGAGATGGCTAGTACTTAAGCTGGCTCCCTTCCCAAAGTGGAAACTCTTAGGATGCCATGCCCCCGGCTTGGTATCAAAAGGCCCAAGCCAGTGACACAAAAGCTATCAAGCTGTAAACTCCATATGCTCGTTAAAGATAGTAAGGCCTATCAATGTCATGGTCCAAGATACTCATTTAGAATTAGAATGGTCAACACGCCATATAATCATAATTCTCTATGGGTACTTAGTCAACACGACACCAACCATATAATAAAACAGTCACAGAAAAACATCCTATCATGTGACTAATTGCATATAAGTAATAAACACATAACATATCGCCTCATATCTACTAAGGCTAATTCAATAATTAAATACAACTTTACTTTAAGACAAATCCCCGACCCGAGTCCCGCGACGGGTCATCAGTCAAATCGGGGCTGACTAGATCTTAGTTTGACCAAACCCTTTGGATCAAACCGGCTAGAAACAGAGTCTTTATCACATAGACATAAAATCAACATATTCATTACATGTCATTTTAATAAAGCTTCTAACATGTGAATTATTAAATCTTACGTAAAACCCCGCTTGACTTAAAGGATATCAAAATAAACTACGATCTCGTCTTATAATTTCTAACATGTGAGAAATAATAATTTTATGAAAAACCTTTTTAATTAAATCTTTTACTTATTAATATTTCCCACTTGCTAAATATTACAAAACACGATAAAAATGACGATAACTCAAAAACCGTCACAAGTCCCAAAGTGGGACCCACGGGCTGAGTTGGGCCGAACCCACATGGGCCTGGATGGGCCCCACGGCCTGTTTTGACACAAATGGCTGTTTTGCTTTAATTTTTCTAAAACCGATTTCTAATATTTTCCCGCATGCTTAACATAATTAAAACCCGTCAAAACAACAATTAAACAATCAAACATCGACACAACCCAAAGACCAAACCCCGGACCCACCTTGGACCAGCCCAGACCGGGTCTGAACCGGCCTGGACCGGCCGGTCTGGTCCGGTTCACCACCACCACTATTTCCGGCCACCACCAAACAACCACCCTAAATTCCCAATTAATTCTAACATGTTTTTAATTAACAACATCCATTTTTAAACAATCAAAACAACCATCAATCATACAAAAATCATGATTATGAAGAATCATCCAAATTCATCAAGAACAACCAACATGTTATAAAATCATAAAACACCATAATAACTACTACTTAACATGTTACTAACTAAAAATCATCACATCATAATAATATGAACCAAAACTAAAGATGAACCAAAACTAAAGAAAACCAAAGCTATGTAACATTTATCCGTCGAGTAACTCGGAATCGTTACCTTAGCTAGCTAAAATCAAGTAGCACCAAAATAATAAGAACTAAGAACTAAGAAACCCGTCTTCTAGTCTTCTCCTAAGATATACGAGTCACCAAACGCGTCTTCAAAATCTTCCCCTATAAGAAATGACAAGAAAACATTATTAGAACTTAAAATATTATTTTCCATAATTAAAGTCTTGAAAACGATTTTGACGGAATTGAAATATAACCGTACGTGAAGATGAGGAGCGAAGAGGAGAGTCTAGAAATATAAATTAGGATGGATTTAATTAAGAAACGAAGATTTTATGAAGGTTTTGCTCAAGAACGATGAAGAACAAACGATGAACGACGAAGAACACGAAGAACGATCAAATAAAGTAATGTTTTGATCTTAATTTGATTTGTTGTAAAATAAAAAGTTGTTTGTGAGTAATGATGGTAGGATGAGCCGTGTAAATATAGACAAATAAAGATGTCGGGTTTGGAAATTATTGTTACGTAATTGACTCGCGTTTAATAATTATTTTACGGTAAACGAGTGAATATAATTAACGATAAAGTTAATTACACTAAATATCAAGATATTATGTTATTAATAGTCAAAAGAAAGACAAATATCTAGTCCTATTAGAGGACTTATGAGCCGTGTGAAATGATGAGAAGACGGATCTGATTTCGATCGTTTTGCGTAATTTTCTTTAACTGATCGATAAAGTGAAATAATATCTAGATATTATGATATATTAATCAAAAGAAATGAAAATATCAAGGTCTATTAGAGGAGAGGAAAGGAGAAGAGAGCCGTGTGGGTTTGTGGCTTGTCGGGTCTGATTTTTTCTCGATTTGCGTAATCTCCGTTGACGGATCGATAAAGTAACAAATATCTAAGATATTTGTATTAGTTTAATCGAAAGAATTAAATATCTCAAGTGAGTGGAAAACGATGACATGGGCGCGTGACTCATGCCAAAGTCGAGTTTCGAGTTTGTTACGAGATTTACGATGAGTCGGGAATAGTTAAATAACGTTCGGTTAAAACCGTAAACGTTATTCTTTAAATTCCGAATAAATTCAAAATAATTATATTAAATTATGATAAATCTTAATAAATCCAAATAAAAATAAATCAAAAATATTATTTTTTTAAATAAAATTTCGGTCTTCAAACTTATGAGGCGAGTCGTGAAAAAGTCAACGGAAGTCAAAGTTGACTGAAAAGTCGAGAAAAGTCGAAGATGACTTAAAAGTCAAGAAAAGTTTATGACGACTTAACAGTCAAGAAAAAGTCAATGACGACTTTAAAAAGTCAAGGAAAAGTCAAAGACGACTTTTGTCAAGAAAAGTCAAAGATGACTAAAAACGGTCTTTTCATGAAATCTCTCAGAAATTCCAAATATGAACGCGGAATTTCAAAATAAGACTCGGAACAAAAATTCCTATTTTAAAAACTTAAGTTCTACTGAAAAGTGTTAGTAAATATTTTTACTAGCAAAATCGGGTATATTTCGGGTTGTTACAATCACCCCTCCTTTTAAAAAGTTTCGTCCTCGAAACTTAGAAGAAGGAACGTAACATATATGTAGGTCTATTTCAAAACTGTTAAAAATATACTTGTACTATAAATATATGATCTTATCAATGGAACGG
>JAIUZE010023629.1:0-27861 GCA_022085475.1 Heliosperma pusillum | reverse complement strand
GTGACTAATTGGGTAACTTCAATATTAGTAGGGTAACTTTAATGGATAATTGTATTGTTTCAATGTAACTAGTATAACTTCAACTTCATTTTGGGTCACTTCAAGATGAATAATGTGTAACTGCAAGATCTAATTGTTGAATATGTTGATTGTCATGTTGGCCGTAACTCCAATGTGAGTAGTGTGTAACTTCAATATTCATTGTGTGTAACTTCAAGAGCATTATTGATAACTCCAAGTAAGTAGTGTCACTTTAGTTGTTGTCTTTGTTACTTTAATGCATTTAGAGTGTAGCTTCAAGTATATGTGGAGTTACCAAGCATATGAACTTCGTCAAGCATATTGTATGTTATTTCAATGTTTCTAGTATGTAATCTCAATGGTTGGTGCACTTTGTGTACCTTCAATGGTAGATGTTCATTATTCTTAGTGTAACTTCAGACATTGTGTACCTTCAGACATTAGTATAACTTCAACTTCATTCTGGGTCACTTCAAGATGAATATTGTGTAACTTCAAGATCTAATTGTTGAATATGATAATTATCATATTGTCTGAAACTCCAATGTGACTAGTGTGTAACTTCAAGTGCATTATTGGTAATTCCAATTAAGTGGTGTCACTTCAGCTGTTGTTTGTGGAGCTTAAATGCATTTAGGGTGTAACTTCAAGCTTATTCTTGGAAACTGTAACTTCAAGCTGTAATTATTGTGTTTCAGGTCCTCCTCCCCGTGTTGTCTTGTGATAAAGATCATTACAGTTGTGCTTGCATTAATTTCTTATCCGAGAAGATCGAGTACCTAGACAATCGCTATTACGATGAAGAACTTCTTAAATTGCCTTACGGAGGCATATCTCGTATTGCTGTAATGCTTCTATACATAACACTCAGTTATCATGGGTATACGTGTAGTTTTTTTTGTGACAACCCTCGCGAATGCGGAAATAAAACATAACAAGCATGTGATTTATATAGCGGATGATACGGTATTTTTAAAACTTTTTACATGCAAATAGAAAATACGAGGAATGTCAAATAATTACAAACTAAAATAGAATATGCTACAAAGAGACGAAGTCTATCAAAGTGTTATCAAATTTCAAAGCTTTTAGAAACTAGCTAAACAACGTCTAGAGGTGACTCATCCAGGCCAACGAGAAGGATAAATAGGCAATTCAATATATAAAGATAAAAGCATATGAAGTACAAATCCGTAACCATCATATTATAGAAAGACTCGGGGATGACACTCTTAGGCAACCATACACTCACTAGGGCTTGCATCTCACCGTTAGCGGCATAAGTTTGATAAGATTGAGACTCGACAAATAAACCATGCCAAGTCATCCAATGATTACAAATAATCAACCATATAATCATATAATCATCCATTTAAACGTACAATACGTTGACCACATCTCTCACGGTAAATGACACGCACTAGCACCGTGTACATGCACGTATGATTAAAAGGCATCCACGGGATAAAACATTTCCCTGAACGCATACACAATTCAATTCATTTCGTATATGTAGACTAATTTCCTCCCGGTAGGACGACGATATAAATATCCGATCCTAGTCTAAACCTGGCCAGACTCTCGGAATAACATTTTCCGATTCGACATGCGATAAACATTTCGCATCCAAGACTCGGTCAATCATAGACGCCGAGTACCCCAAATTCGGTCAACCTTCACGAAAGAGGCGGAAAAGAGCACAAGCCTCATAACAAGCGGTACGATACATGCAATGACACCACCTCGCAAGTACACAACATTTGACGGCCGGGTCGAATAACGCAAACTGTTCGCCTCCTAACAGCGTCGTCATATGCCCACTAACACATGCAATTAAGCAGTAAGGATACACTCCCCATTCCGACATTCCAGCCTTACGAACGTGGAGGTAGCCAAGGGGATGAGAGTACCAAGCACATAGGAAATTAGTGCTCAAACCGTAACATGTGTAAAACCGACTCAAAGTGGGACATATTAAAAACCGTCACAAGACATGTGATATAAGCATGATATAAATGTAACAATGATAAACATGAAACAATACATGATTACATAAGCATTAGACCAAGTTTAGGAAGTATAATGAATAAGAAACATAAATCTCATCTCAAAACAACAAGTTTGGAAACTATTAAAACAAGGGTCCACTTCAAACGGTCATAACTAGAGTTCTAGACATTCAAATGCAGAAATTCCATATGGAGGTGATAGTTTATCCTCTTACGGTTCCAACGGTAGGTCAGAAGCCCAAAACAAGCAAGAAACGAAGGAAATATTATCATTTTACGAAAAGAAGTCAGTGCAGTGAGTCCCAGCCGGTCAGGGGGACCCGGCGGCCGAATACCCGTCTGGGAACACTTCTACCCGAGAAAAACATAATCAACATCCATTTTCAACAATCATCAATACCTACTATCAGCTATCAATAATCATCAACAATTATCAACAAACAACAACCATCATCAACAAACACAAATTCTATGAATACCAATCCTATCCTAATTACGTTTACTAACATCAAAAACACATTAAAACACGTAATGATATCGAGTAACCCTTCGCCGTTACCTTTTTGCGTCTTTAATCGATTTCTAAGTCTTCCTCCACTGGATAGTAATCTTTGTCAGGGTCTAGAAGGTCTCCATCTACAATTAGACGACAAAAGCTGGATATAATTCACCTTTGAGAAAGACGGATAAATTGAAAAGCGAGAAAGACGGTAATTTTATTACCAATTAAGATAGAGGACGATGAGTGGGAAAGAATAAGACAAACTTTAGCGGATTTGAGCAATTAACGAAGGAGTAGTGACGATTTTGAGATTGAGCAAGTATGCAACTTAGGTTTTGGTGGTTACTTGATGAAGAAGAAGAACTAAGTGGAAAATGAGGGAGTTAGGGTTTGAGGGAGATATAAGGAGGGTGAGTGGAAAAATATGGGAAAAGCCCATAAGCGCCTTAAGGCGTAACCCACTCGGAATCCCGAGTAAAGTCCGAAAACGAACTCGGATTTTCTAAAATACACACGGGTGTTACAATCACCCCACCTTTTAAAAAGTTTCGTCCTCGAAACTTGAGAGTAGAAAACAAAATTATCAAGGACAAGAATCGGTTTTCAAAATTAATACGAAAACATTTATAAAGGAAACATTTAAGAAACGAGGTTCATCTCGAAAACAGTTTAAGGAAATTTTTCATAAGAGCGAAACATTATTTACGAATCACAAGAGTGCCCGTCGCGAACGAGTACTCTAGTTGTCCAAATCAAATCAATGAGGAAATAGCGAAATTGAAAATCAAAACAAACGTTAGTAAGTGCAGGACTAGTCACCAGACGTCTCCAATAATAAGTCCAACATCCAACTAAACGCAAAAATCCAAATATAAAAGCAAAAGAAATCCATTTTCTCCAAAAAGAGGGTACACAATCCATCTTTAGACTTCTTTGAAAAGTTAAATTAGAAATACAATATGGAAATTTGAAGGTTTTCTCAAAGATAAAATCAAAATAACAAGACATTACACAAACATAGAGCGACTCGCACATCTCACACACAATTCAGGGTAACAAAATATATACAAAACACTCAAAAAATGAAACAAATCGAACTCTTAGGGATAGGAAGATCACGATAAAATCGGTACGAAGATCTACAAGAATTCGATAGTACTAAGTCTACTAATACTCTAATCCTCAAGAGGATGTAATTTACTTAAGTTACACCTCAACATTTTCAATCATTAGATTTCTACTGAAATTCTTCATAACCACGAGACCTCAAGTCATCAACCTAACCATTCAAACCTAATTAGCATCGACTAGGGTCCATAGATTGTAATCTGCAGGAGAGGTTCTTTAACGTACTATAAAATCCTTAGATACATCATACTCTACCTGAGACCACTAACCAAAGAAATCTCATCTTAGGGGACCATATCTACTAACAACCACAAAGTGAACGGTCCTTACCATAAAATCCTCTGATCCAATTTATTCCACAACTCATTATCCTAATTTTACGATGGACTTCTCATCCTCAAAAGTTAAAACACAATACCTCCAGAAAGGTCGGGCACAAATCCCAAATCACTAATATTTTGCCAAACACATGGCAATGCGACCATTAATCAAATTAGTTAGCTCAACTATAACTCGAGATGCAACTCTCTTCACTTCTGAAAATATTCCTCGAAGCCTCAAATATAAATAGTCACATTAGCAAACTATGATTCCTTTAGAATAAAAGAGAATTACTAATTCCAAACCACAAATGGCCAATCACTTGGCAATCAGACAACCATTCAAATCATCCAGTTCATCTAAAACTCCAAATGAATCGATTTTCATTTAGGACAAAACTCCTCAAACTTTGGTTACCGGCTTAAATTCCCTAAAGCAAAGTCTCTTTTAGAATCCACCAATTAGAGACATCTAATTCCCAAATGATATCCCAAACAACCGTTATAATACCCAACATCAACAAACTATTATCATGATCAACTCAATTCTCAAAATAACACTACAATACCAAGCTCCAAATCTAAAACCACTAAGAGAGGATACATTATCACTATTAGGATTCATCCTAAAGCTTAAGTCCTATTTCCCATGATGAAATACAACATGAAATTTGCTCAATCCAAGGACACATATTCTAGCTAAAGAATCCCCAAAATACTTTACACTTATTCTCTGAACCTTACAAACGGAATATCCAATCCACTAGTGTGACAACCCTCGCGAATGCGGAAAAAAAAACATACAAGCATGTGAAGTAATTAGCGGAAATACGGTATTTTAAAAACTTTTATACATGCAAGTAGAAGTATACGAGGAGTGTCAAATATTACAAACTAAAGTACGAAATACAACAAAGAGACGGAGTCTCTCAAAATGTTATAAATGTCAAAGTGTTTAGCAAACTAGCTAAATTCGTCTAGAGGTGTTTCAATCCAGGGACAACGCCCGTTAGCTCACACCCGAACCCAAAACATCAAGCAAAAAGCCATCCATGCAAGCAACCTGTTCATCCATAAAAAACATGAACGCCACAATCAGTGGGGAGTAACTCCGGGTTCTCCCAGCCATATCACATTAACTACATACAAAGGACATACCCAAATAGATCGCATCCATATATATGATATCCATTTGAAAACGATAAGAATAGATAGGCAATTCGATATTTAAATGATAAGAGCATAAGAGTCACAAGTCCGAATCCATCATGTTATACAAAGACTCGGGGAAGACACTCTTAGGCAACCGAATACGCTCACTAGGGCTTGTATCTCACCGTTAGCGGTATAAGTTTGATAAGATTGAGACTCGACAACAAACCATGCCAAGTCATGCGATGATCACAATAAATCCATCATATTATCATCCATTCAAACACAACGACAACAAAGACGACAACTCTCACGGTAAATGAACCGCACTAGCATCGTGTACATGGCAAGTATGATTAACAGGCATCCACGGGATAAACATTTCCCTGAACTCATACACGATCAACATTTCGTATATGTAGACTAATTTTCCTCCTGGTAGAACGACGATATAAATACCCGGTCCTTGTCTAAATCTGGCCAGAATCCGGAAATCACATTTTCCGGTTCGACATGCGATAAACGTTTCGCATCCAAGACTCGGTCTTACACTAGAAGCCGAGTACCAACCAAATAATTCGGTAGATCCAATTCACTAAAGAGGCAGAAAAGCTCAAGCCTCATAACAAGCGTTACGCTCACATGCAAATGAACACCACCTCGCAAGTACAAGCACATTTACGGCCGGTGTCATCACCGCAAAGCGTTCGCCCTCCCAACAATGTCGTCGTATGCCCACTAACACATGCAATTAAGCAGTAGGATACATCCCCGTTCCGACATTCCAGCCTTACGAACGTGGAGGTAGCCAAGGGAATGAGAGTAAAAAGCACATAACAAAATAGTGCTCAAACCGTAACATTTGTAAAAACCGACTCAAAGTGGGACATACCAAAAACCGTCACAAAACATGAGAATAGGGAATTATATAAACTTAACTATGATAAAAATGAATCAATACATGATACTTAAGCATTAGAACAAGTTTATGAAGCATAATGAATAAAAACATAGATCACCTCTCCAAAACAACGTTGTTTGGAAACCAACTAAAATAAGGGTCCACTTCAAACGGTCATAACTAGAGTTCTAGACATGAAAATGCAGAAATTCCAAATGGAGGTGATATCTTATCCTCTTACGGTTCCAACGGGATGTCACAAGCCTAAAGCAAGAAAGTAACGAAGGAGATATGATCATTTTACGAAAAGGGGTCAGTGCAGGAAATTTGCAGTCGGCAGCGAGTAACGCTGCCAGCGCCCCACGACGCTGCCAGCATCCAAGAACGCTGCCAGCGTCCTACACGGGACTCAGGCACGATCAAATCCCAACATGTTATCAACAAAAGTCCTCATTTATCATCACAAACCATCAATTCTCATATCAATTAACAACTAACAACAACCATCATCAACAACACAATTCCTATGATTACTAATCCTAATCTAAATACGATTACTAACATAGAAAACACATAAAACACGTAAATGATATCGAGTAACCCTTCACCGTTACCTTTATTGCGTCTTCACTCCGCGTCAAGGTCCTCTTCGATTAAGAAATAGTCTTTGTCGGGATCTTGAAGGTCTCCACCTACAGATAGTTAATAAAAGATGAATATTCTTCACCTTGAGAAAGACGGAAAGTTTAAAAAGCGAGAAAGACGGTAATTTTATTACCAATACGGATAGAGGAAGCTAAGAGGGGAAGAATAAGACGAACTTACGTGAATTTGAGCGAGAAACGAAGGAGTTATGACGATTATAAGACGGATCAAAACGGGAGGCAAGGTTTTCTTTGGTTTTCTTAGTGATGAAGTAAGTTTGAGTTGTGAGAGTATGAATTAGGTTAGGAGGTAGTATGAGGGAGTATGAGGGAAAAAGTCAAGAAAAAGTCAAAGATGACTTAAGACGGGATTTACTTGAAATCTCGCGAAAAATCCAAATACGAACTCGAAAATTCTAAATTCGACTCGGAAAATTAAATTCTAAATTAAAACTAAATTTCGCTGAAAAGTATCCGTAAAATATTTTCACTATAAAAATAGGGTACATTTACGGGTGTTACAATCACCCCACCTTTTAAAAAGTTTCGTCCTCAAAACTTGAGAGTAGAAAAGAAAAATATCAAGGACAAGAATCGGTTTTCAAAATACGAAAACTTTTATGAGGGAAAACATTTATGAAATGATGTTCTTCTCGAAAACGGTTTAAGGAAATTTTTCAGAAGTGCGAAACTTTATTTACGAATCACAAGAGTGCCCGTCGCGAACGAGTACTCTAGTTATCCAAATCAAAGCAATGTCGAAATAGTGAAATCAAAAATTGAACAAGTGTTAGTAAGTGCAGGACTAGTTATCAGACGTCTCCAATAACAAGTGCAAACATCCAACCAAACGCAAAATCCAAATATAAAAGCGAAAGAAATCTATTTTCTCCAAAAACAAGGTACAAAATCTATTTTCTCCAAAAACAATGGTTCTTGGAACTCCATGTAACCTTACCACCTCATCAAGATATAGCTCTGCCACACTCACAGCATCCTCAGTTTTCTTACAGGCAATGAAATATGCCATCTTGCTGAACCTATCCACAACTACCATGATAGAATCTTTCCCTCTTGTTGTTCTAGGCAGCGCTACTATGAAATCCATACTTACATCTTCCCAAGGCCTACATGGGACTGGTAGGGGAGTGTAAGGTCCTGTCTGAAATGGACTCTTGGCCTTTTGACAAACTCCACACCTCCTGAGTACTATTTGGACCTCTCCCATCATCTTAGGCCAGTAAAACTGATCCTGCAGTATGTCCACGGTCTTCTGAACCCCAAAGTGTCCTCCAAGGCCACTCCCATGCACCTCCTTAATCAATAGACTCCTATAAGACCCTCTGGGAACACACAGCTTGTTTCCTTTGAACATGAATCCATTTTGTAGAGTGTAGGGTGAATCAATGGTCCTTGTTCCCTCTTTCTGTACTAACCAATTTTCTGCAAAGTCTGGATCTTCCTGATACATATTGCAACAAAACTTGTTGCATTGTCACTCGTTTTTGTGCTAATACAACCGTCCATGGGGATGTCCAAGTAGACATCCCAAATGAATGCAATTTAGGGGATCAACATTAGCATCTTGAGCTTTCAATTGTACGGGCCTGACTTTCAAGCTTCATATTTCAAGTTCTACTCGTGCAATTCCTTTGATTCTTGAGTCATTGGAAAGCTTATGGTCTTGGATATACAATGAATTTGGAATCAGCCCAATAGTAGGTACATAGTTTGAGTTATAGCTGCTACAAGATATCCCCTACAGAAGAGTGCAATGTAGAGATCAATCTGACCCCCTCTTGCCAAATTGATCATAACTGAAGATTGGAGCATGCTATTTGTGTGATTCCAAATGGAGGGGAAAGATAACTCATTTAGCTTTCAAATGGCACCTTAGGGTACTCCTACACCATCCTCAAATGATAGACAAGCTCATGATACTACAAGAAGAATGAGGGTAGATGTGAAGTCTAGGGAGGATGTCATACACCTCACATTTGATCCAGGAGGAACAAGCAATACTTGGTTGGGTAGGCAATCTGAACTTGGGAATGGTACCACATATCTCATGCCATTCACCATTCTAGTCTATGATCCGGGAGGAGGCCATGATAGTCCATCCTTGAAGTTGTACTTGATCTTTTGAAGAGTAGGAGAACACAGCCCTTGGCAACAAGTCTTGTGATTTTGATCCAACAGAATTTGAGGACAAATTCTTTTGAAGAAGGGGAGTTTGCAACAAAACTTGTTGCATTGTCACTCGTTTTTGTGCTAATACAACTTTCCATGGGGATGTCCAAGTAGACATCCCAAATGAATGCAATTTAGGGGATCAACATTAGCATCTTGAGCTTTCAATTGTACGGGCCTGACTTTCAAACTTCATATTTCAAGTTCTACTCGTGCAATTCCTTTGATTATTGAGTCATTGGAAAGCTTATGGTCTTGGATATACAATGAATTTGGAATCAGCCCAATAGTAGGTACGTAGTTTGAGTTATGGCTGCTACAAGATATCCCCTACAGAAGAGTGCATTGTAGAGATCAATCTGACCCCCTCTTGCCAAATGGATCATAACTGAAGATTGGAGCATGCTATTTGTGTGATTCCAAATGTAGGGGAAAGATAACTCATTTAGCTTTCAAATGGCACCTTAGGGTACTCCTACATCATCCTAAAGAGAAAGTTATGGCCTGAGCAAAACGGGTATAGTTAGTGGCAAGTCTGTTGGGTATGTGATTAAGACCAATCTGCACTCAAAGTTGCATAACTAAAAATATACTTAATGTTTAGGGGTTATTCTTTTTGTAGGGGAAAGCTAACATCCATAGCTTTCACATGATCTATCATGGGTCTTCAAATTCATCCTGACCAGAGAGTTATGAGTGTTACAAAATGCAATCAGAAGGGTCCATGTCCTATCTCACCCGGTTCAGGTCCAACATCAAAGAGCTTCGTCCAAGGCAACCCCTATTATGAATTAAGTTATTCCAAGGCCTAAAACCCTTAGTTTAAAGTCTTAGGAAGATAAAAGTCCAGGAGAGTTTTTGCTAATTCACAATAAAAGAGCAGGTTTAGCTAAGTGCAAACAAATGGGTCCAGATGGGGACATTTCAGCATTGTCTTGTACCAAGGCTGTTTTGGGTGCTATATTTGGCTAGGCAAGACAAGGGCACGACTTGAAAGACATCCTAACCCTTTGTACTTGAAGATGGTAGCTGCCAAGCCCAAGCTCCAAGGTCTTACACATCTTAATTGACCTTGCACAACAAGACAAAGAGGAGCAGCCTGTTTTCTGTTTTATGCTTTATGCTTTATTACTTTATGCTTTTGTATCCTAGTTAGTATTCTGATTTGTGTAAGGCCAAGGCCACGACTTATTGTACATTAGATGATGCATTTGAGACCCTTAGATGTGTATCTCTTGGCCTATATAAGGCTTGCTTGTAAGAAGTTGAAATCAGATTATGATGAATTAATATAAACCTGAACTTTGTTCATTGCAATTCTTTAGCAAAGCTAAGTATTGTGGTAATCCTTAGTGAACTTGTGTGTGATCTAAGATTACAGTGTCTAAGAGTCATTACTTGTGTGTCTTGAGTCTTAAACACAACCTTTGCTACCTGTGCTTGTGTGCTAAGGTGCAAAGTTCTATCTGTTCTGCCTGGCCTAGTGCAGGTTCCTCGAGTTTTCCGAGTCATTTAGCTTGTGTGTGAGAAAGTGTTGATCTTAGCTCCTTTTAGCCTCTGAAAAGCTCTATTTTTGTAGAGATTTCAGTTCACATATCCTTCATGAACTCAAACCCAAGAACCCTTTGCTCCATGGTTGATAGCAGAGTGTATCTTCTAGACAATGCATCAGCTACCACATTTTGTTTTCCCTCTTTGTATTTGCTAGAAAAGGTGAATGACTGGAGGAACTCCACCCATTTAGCATGCCTGTGACTGAACTTATGTTGGCCTCCTATGTACTTCAATGCCTCATGATCAGAATGTAAGACAAAAGGCTTGGGCTTCAGGTAATGACTCCAATGCCTTATAGCCCTGACAAGAGCATAGAACTCTTTATCATATGTAGAATAGCTCAGCTTGGCACCACTTAGCTTTTCACTGAAATAGGCTACAAGTTTCTTCTCTTGGATAAGGACAGCTCCAATTCCCACTCCACTTGCATCACATTCAACCTCAAATAGGCAATTAAAATCTGGTAACCTGAGGATAGGTGCACTTCACAAGAGCTTTTTCATGTATTTGAAAGCCTGCAAGGCATTCTCAGTCCAAGTGAACTCTCCTTTCTTCATACATTCAGTGAGGGGTGCTGCAATAGTACTGAAGTTCTTAATGAACCTCCTATAGAAAGATGCTAAGCCATGAAACCCTCTTACTTCTGTGATATTCTTAGGAACAGGCCAAGACTGAACAGCAGTGATCTTGTCCTGGTCCACTGAAATGCCTCTACCAGATACCACATATCCTAGAAACTTGACATCCTCAGTCATAAAGGTGCATTTCTCAAGCTTCCCAAAGAGTTTACTTCCCGTAAGTATTTCAAACACAACCTCAAGATGCCTCAAATGATCATCCTTGCTCTTGCTGTAGATGAGAATATCATCAAAGTATACTACCACAAATTTCCCTAGGCAAGGCCTAAGCACCTCTGTCATTAATCTCATGAAGGTACTTGGGGCATTTGACATACCAAAAGGCATGACAAGCCACTCATAGAGGCCATGCTTTGTTTTGAAGGCTGTCTTCCACTCATCTCCTTCCCTGATCCTCAATTGATGGTAACCTTGCCTCAAATCAATCTTAGAAAAGAACCTTGAGCCACTCAGCTCATCCAACATGTCATCAAGCCTAGGTATAGGCAACCTGTACTTGACTGTGATGTTATTGATAGCTCTGCTATCTATGCACATCCTCCAAGTCCCATCCTTCTTAGGGACCAATAATGCAGGCACAGCACATGGACTTAAGGACTCTCTTACAAACCCTTTACTCATCAACTCTCCAACCTGTTTCTGCAGCTCTTGTGTAGCCTTAGGATCACATCTATATGCTGGTCTATTAGGTAGTACAGACCCTGGCACCAGGTCTATCTGATGCTCAATTCCTCTCAAAGGGGGTAAGCCATCAGGAAGTTCCTCTGGGAACACTTCCTTGAATTGATCAATGAGGGATTTAACTTCTGCAGGGATTATCTTAGACTCCCCTTCCTGAACTTCCTTTGATAGCAGCATCAATACAGGTTGTTCCTCACTACACTCTTTGATCATTGCTGATTCAGATAGAAACAAGACTCCACTAAAATCTTCAGCCATACTGGGACTCCCATAGCTCTTCTGATGAGGTGGCAAGGGGGCTAATGTCACCTTCCCACTCCCATGCTTGAAAGAATAGGTGTTGCTTCTTCCTTGGTGTATGGAGCTTTTATCAAACTCCCATGGCCTTCCTAATAATAAATGACAGGCATCCATTGGAACCACATCACACAGCACTTCATCTTTGTACACACTTCCAATGGAGAATGGGACCATACATTGCTTATCCACCTTAACCTCTGCTCCCTTACTCAGCCATCTCAACTTATAGGGATAAGGGTGCTCTTGAGTGCTTAACTTCAGCTTGTCAACCATAGTAACAGAGGCCACATTGGTACAACTACCTCCATCTATAATAAGGTTACAAACCCTCCCTTGTATAGTACATCTACTCCTAAAAATGAGGGACCTTTGATCCTCCTCCAAAGGTATCTGTTGTGAATGCAGTACCCTCCATAGAACCAAGTTGTGGCCTATATCAGGGAGTGCCACTATTGCCTCCTGACTAGGCTCTCCTTCCTCACTCATCACTTCTTCAATCTCAGGTTCATCCCTCTCATACTCAACTAGACCTTCCTTTTCCCAAGTCTCAACCTCCATTATAGTTAAGGTCTTCTTAGAAGGGCAATCCTTCCTGAAATGTCCATAACCCCGACATTGGAAGCACCTAATTCTGTTCTCAGTCAATGAAGTGCTTGGCTTCTGACCCATGATGCCGTTTCCCTTGTCTAAGGTAGGTGTGGGTGCTGTCTTAGGGGTATCAATTGTCCTCAATCCACTGTAAGGTCTGGTTTGAAAAGGCCTAACAGGTTTTGCTGTAACAGACTTAGTCTTCCCTATCTTTTCAATTCTCAGAGATAAGTTAACAACATCATCAAATGACCACAGAGGTTGCATCATAACCTTGTTAGCAATGCTCTTATCTAGACCCTCTAAGTACCTAGCAATCCTTTGCTCAGGTTTCTCATTTATATCATACTGCAAGAGAAGCATACCCTTTCAGTTTAAGGATGGCTACTTTAAAAGACTTAGAATCATTATATCCTTTGTACTCAAAGATTCTTTCTACTTCTCTTAACCATTCTAACAAATTATCAGGATTAAGACTACCAGAAAACTCAGGGATGTGTACCTTAAGATGCTTGTCTATGTGCATGTGGATGGAAGCCCTGCTCCTTGTTGAGTCATCTGAGTCTGGATACTCTTCATCATTAGGTGGCCTTCCTCTACCTCCTCCTTGGCCTCTTCCACGTCCTCTGCCTCTTCCTCCTATGGCAAGATTGCCATCAAGAGCCTCATTCACAGCCCTTGTGAGTTGTGTGACAGTTCTGGTTATGCCTTTAAACATAGTCTCTAAGTTGGTGATTCTGTCTTCACTCATTGGGTTGTTTTTGTGTTTTTAAATGTAGTCAGGAAAAATGAACTCACTAAGACTCTCAACCAAAGCTCTGATAACCAATTTGGAGTGTAAACTACTAAGGCTTGCAAGTTAAGGGGATACTTGATTAGGCTTACTTAAACTGAGACAATTTCAAACAGAAATGGATGTTGTTTTAGAGAGGGTGATTTGTTTTAGCTGAAAGCTCAGGGATATGACTTAGAGAGCTTTCCCTACTGCATAGCACAAGAGAAAGGACTAAAAGACTAGTTTTTGAAACAAGTTTAAAGTGTTACAGCAATGCAGAAACACCTTAGACTGATATTCAACAGCAAGCAAGTTAATCACAACAATGCACAGATTTAACTTGACTCACAAAGCAAGACACTGATCAGACACCTTGAAGATGTATCAGGCTTGGCTCAAACTAGAGCACTTAGCACAAGTTTGAAAGATTTGAGAGGTTTCTCAAGCTAATTCATTCATAAAAGTCTACTTAAAACAACACACAAAGACCTTCTTATATAGGGAGGCTGATACACTTGTGAACCTTTGGATGTACAGTCCATCCAAGGGCCAACTTTGGACTTGAACTACTACAACAGACTCTAATTAAAAGCCTCACAATAGGACGAGCTTAACAACTATAAAGTACAGACACAAAGACATAAAACAGACTGATGCAAAAGCAATAAAGCAGGTTTTGAATTTTTCCTGAAATGGAAAACTGTGGTTCTTGTTGTCTTGCTGCTTTGCTCTAGGTGTTTTGTGGCTTCTTAGGACTCTCTACTCTTATTAGAACTTAGATAAACCTGCCTTGGATGAGGACAAGTTGACTTAGACAAAAGGAAACCACATCTGGACTTGTACTTTCTCTGTAATGATGCTCATTGGACTCTGGTTTTGGGTTGCTTGTAACTTGAGTTTTTGCTAGGCTTCTAAAGGAACTTTCCTGGACAAACTTGTTGATTAATGGGTTGACTTGATGGTAGGCCATGGTGGGGGTGGCTCGGATGCTCTGGTGTACCTCCTTGGTGCTGAATTTGCTAACTGGTCTGCTGAACTCTGACTGGCATTGTTTCTGGATTGTGTAGGGAATGTGGACTGGCTTGGTGAGCCTTGGACTATCTTCCTCAATGTTCTGGCTTGGTTTGGTTTGACTTTGGTTTGCCATGGCTTGTTGTTTGGACCTTGTGACTTGAGATTCCATCTGAGGGGATCTTGGGGTCATGCTTGTCTGGCTTGTGGCTTGATCATCAAAGCCCCTTGGGTGAACTCCTGCTGCAGTTGTTTTATTAGACATTAATGTAAATACCTGTAACTTCAAGACTTTCAAACTTTAATCACTATCCGGAAAACTTCTAAGAATTTCATGTGTAACTTCAACGCTTTCTAACTTCAAGGATATTTTCTAACACTTTAATATGCTACATGTCTTCAGCAGAACTTCAATACTAGTTCATCAATATTATTCACTTCAATCTATAGTTCTAATAAAACTTCAATAAAATCTAATATTCTAATATTCAACTTTATTCACCAACATGCTTCAGTATTAATTAAATACACGTAACTTCAATAATAAAGATTTAAACCAGATTAAGTTGCCAATAAAGTAAAATAACAAACAAAAAACAAGTCTTGTAAAACTTTAATAGTGAAGATACAGTTTCACTTTAACTCTGTTTTATGAAACTTTAATAGCAATATGTGTAACTTCAACTAAAAAAAATTTGACGATGCTTTAACAGTGTTAAAAATTATGCTCCAGTATTTGTATGATGCCTTGAAGAAACATCAATAATTTATTTATAATACAAAACATCAATAATTTTAATGTAAGTAGGGTAACTTCAACAAATAAAATTCAATCACAATCATTGTTTTTACTTCAACAACAACATGTGTAACTTCAATGTACAGGTAGTGAAACTTCAACACTATGTCACTTCAACGTTGTTTTATTAGACTTTAATGTAAATACCTCTAACTTCAAGGATATTTTCTGACACTTTAATATGCTACATGTCTTCAGTAGAACTTCAATACTAGTTCATCAATATTATTCACTTCAATCTATAGTTCTAATATTACTTCAATAAAATCTAATATTCTAATATTCAACAATATTCACCAACATGCTTCAGTATTAATTAAATACACGTAACTTTAATTATAAAGATTCAAACCAGATTAAGTTGCCAATAAAGTAAAATAACAAACAAAAAACAAGTCTTGTTAAACTATAATAATGAAGATACAGTTTCACTTTAACTCTGTTTTATGAAACTTTAATAGCAATATGTGTAACTTCAACTAAAAAAATCTGAAGATGCTTTAACAGTGTAAAAAATTATGCTCCAGTATTTGTATGATGCAAACAAAACCTTGAAGAAACAACAATAATTTATTTATAATACAAAACATCAATACAACTTGTAGTAGAACTTACCATTCGCGACTTCAACAATTTGTTGATCAGACATGACGATATTGAAGAAACCTTGCAAATATTTGGAATATTTAGACAGTAATAGTAACGAAATCTGATTGTAGATTATTGTTCTAGCACAATTATGGAGCTTTTGGATGTAGAGAGAGATTGTGAAGTTGTATAATAGAGATAGAAAGTGTTTGCATGGTAGATAAATGACTAAAACCTAATAGTCTTGTCAGATGTAGTACGTATCTCTGTGTCTTGGGGCAGTGAAACCCACTAACATGCATAAATCTGATTTTCCTTTTTTTTTGGGCCTATTGAAGCCATTACCTCTCTCTCCATCTCAACCATTGATTTGGTTGATCCAAAGGGCCTTATAAGGACTTAAGGACTCAAATAATATAAGGGACTCATAAGAACCTATCTCTATATATATTATATATATATGTGTGTGAATTATGAGAAGTACAAATAAGCATTTTAATATATTAAGATATGGGCGCATAAAGTACAAAACTGTAAACATCAAATTATAGACAAACTCGGGAAGACACCCTTAGGCAACTATATACTCACTAGGGCTAACATCTCACCGTTAGTGGCATATACTTGATAAGATAGAGACTCGACATACAAACCACGCCAAGTCATCCATCGGTCATAAAAAGTCAACATATAGGCATCCATCCAAACATACGATTATGGTAACATACTCTCACGATAAATGGCACACACTAGCATCATGTACAAAAGTAAGACAAGTCAATGGAAGTCCACGGGATAAGACGTTTCCCGGAACCGTATACGATAAAATGTCTCGTACACTCATGACCTAGACAAACGTGTTCACGGGGTAAGACGTTCCCCGGAATCGTGTACGATAAGACGTTTCCAACACACAAGACTCTAATCCTCCCGGTAGGACGACAGTAATAATATGGTCCTAGTTTAAACCTGGCCAAACTCTCGGGATAAGACGTTTCCCGATTCGACATGTGGTATGACGTTCCACATCCAAGACTCGATCATACAAAGACGTCGACTACCCCAAATTCGGCTAAACCACGCGAAAGAGGCGGAAAGAGATCTATAGTCAAAATTCAAGCTACTACGCTACATGCAATGACACCACCTCGCAAGGATATAACATTTGACGGCCGGGTCGATCAACGCATTGCGTTCACCTTCTAACAACGTCGAAATATCTCCACTAAGCAAATGTACAACGTCATCACGGTTATACCTCACCGCTCCGACATTTAAGTCTAACGGGTATAAAGTGTGACAGGGAAATGAGAGTTCATAGCACTCAACGATTAGTGCCCAAATCAAAACAGAGGTAGAACCGACTCAAAGGGGGACATATAAAAAACAGTAACGAAACATGCGATATAAGCGAGAGGGATATCATATATTCTAAACATGGTTATTTAATGCTACTACGTAAATTTATACGATAAAAGAACCGTACAAACAATTATAAGTGAGAGCATAAGGAAAGAAATGGAAAAGGAACACAATGGGTGCCAGCCGGTCAAGGGGACCGGCCGCAGGCTTCCCTGCTGGCACTACAACAACTTTCAAACAACACAAAAAATACAGGGATGTCCCAGCCGGTGGGTGTGATCTACCGCCATCTACCCGGCTGGGAACTCATGCCAAAAGTGAGAAAAGAAGAAAAGATGGGGGTGTCCCAGCCGGTCGGCTGACTAGAGGCCGGTCGGCTGACCGGAGGCCGGTAGGCTGACCGGAGGCCGGTCGGCCTACTAAGAACTACACAATACCAAAATTTCTCGAAGTATCAACTTCAATTACGTCGCTTTCCCAACCAGTCGGCTGACCGGCGGCCAGTCGGCCGGCTGGGACTACAAACGCACGAAATTCATCGACAACATCAACCAAATCAAATTCCATGGTTTCTCATTCAATTTCAACAACATTTACTAACATCAACCACATTAAATGCATAAAAATCGTCACTAACCATAAGGTAAACATCAATTAAAGTATTAAAACACGCATTGATTTCGAGTAACCCTTCACCGTTATGTTTGTGCGTCTTCAATCGTCTTCTAGGTCTTCCTCCACGAGATAATAATCCTTGTCGGGGTCTGATCGTGCTTGTCGCGAGCCCGATACAAAGATAAATTACCCAGACTAGGCTAATAACAAATTAATGTAATTAGGGAAGTAGGGGTCGATCCTCAGGGAGATGGTGTTTCCTATAAAATGTGGAATGTCTCGCAATTGGGTTTTATCTAACGCGTTTCTGGGTTTTGGGATTATGATGTCTAAACTAACAAAAACCATAAATGAAAACAAAATAAAAGCAATTGAAGATGAAGGCAATAAAGCAAATGATTATTTAACAATAATGAAAAGCATCTAGGGAATTAGGTTCACACATGTAGATTGACATATTGATGAAATTGGATTTAGGACATGCAAATAATTCATTGTGAGTTCGTAAAAATGATGTGTACATTACAATCATAGATCAGATGGTCTAGCAGGCTTTTAGGCAATTTACTAGGTCTTAATCCACCATGTCATGCTTTCTCTATTCAATTCTCGTATCTCTACCTTGGAAGAGAATTCCATGCTAGTCGATGATTTTGATCAGGAATCGTCAACTATTGTTATAGTCCAAACATGCATAGACACAACGTTTTAAAAGCACAATTTCTTTTATCCAATTAACATCTTTTAATCAATCTAACATGGCTACCCTACACCCTAGAAAGGTGACTACTCACTCATGATAATGTTTATATCTAAGATGATGATGATAAAAAAAACTAGGATATACATGTTTAGTTGGTTTTGGCAATATTTTAAGACTCTCTATGTGATGATAATAACGACGCTAAATTGACAATCTAGGAAATGAAATGACAATTATAACAACACAAAAATGAATCTAAGATAATATGTATGGAAAATAACAATCAAATAGAAAACAATAAGGACTTAAAACAAGAGATAAATTAGGAATACCTAGGTGACGATCAACAACGAAGGCGATAACAATAATAGAAATCCCTTGCATAGAATAATCGTTCCTTGAATTACAACACTTGAACCCAACAAAGTAGATTACAAAGATTGAAATTCTTATTGATCTAAGCTAAAGTTTTGATGTAAAAAGGACAGAAATAAACTAAGAACTAAAGATGAAAGAGGAAGAGAATGATCTAAACTAGAATTTCTAAACTAAAGAGAAAAGAAAAGAGATGTGTGAAGAGGATTGTTGTTGTGAGATGTTGTGAGAGATGCCTTTTGAAGAGTGGCTGGAGCATCCTAAATAAAGCATTAGGGTTTCGTGGGGAAGGGGTCGAGCATTGAACATATAGGCGAAAAGGAGGAAGTTGAAGCAATTTGCTCAAAGCAACAAGCATCCACGATCGGGTACACACTTACCCGATCGGGTAAGTTGTCATCTAGAAGCTTTGACTCTTGTTTCATCTCCCTTTGCTTATGACTTGACTTCCAACATCCCCCTTGACCTCTTGAGTCGGGTTTGTTGATAGGGTTTGATGTAGAATGATGAATCCTTCGCCTAACTGAGTGATCTTCCGACAACTGCGACATCGTCTTTACTTCTTCTCTCTTTTTGAGTTAGTGAACCTTCTTGAAATGCCTTTGACTTGGTTAAGCTTACTTCTTCAAATCGTCGGGTTCTAGGCAAATGCTCGGGAATATAGAAAAAGGGCGTAGAAACGTCACTTTCCCTACAAAACAGGTTAGAACATAGGAATTTGCCTAGAAGACGATATTAGCTCATAAAGTGGCTTAACAAAGCACAAATGATATACAAACCCGAGCTAAAATGGGGGTTAAAATCATACAAATATTCACTTATCAAACTCCCCCAAGCTAAACCTTTGCTTAATCTCAAGCAAACATAACAAACAATACCAGGACAAGGGTCGCAAGCATTAGCTACTACACCATCAAGAAACAAATCTCAACGTAAAACTTTGAAAAGATAATGAATCATAACCCAAAAACAACGTGGGCAAGAATGATACATAAACATGGCTGAGATTTACATAACGGCGTAGCACATACAATTTCACTATAGAATTTTCATCTATTGCATGATCTTTTGACAAATGGACTCTCACGGCATACTCGCACACTCATTGCATGTAAAAGGTGATTTCTTTATGTGTAAATGTTTTTGAGACACTCACCTATCTACGACTTATGAAAATGTGTATGCGATCTAATATGGTAAACAATTCAAAACACAAGTCAAAGATCACAATGCACGTAGAAAAGAAGCCGAAAAGATGAGAAGCAGGCTTTGGGAAATGGGTGAAAGATGGACAAACAGTTATGGTCATGTGAAGGTTAGAATGAGCTAGCAACTGACCAATGATAAATGAATACTCAATCCAAACTTTCGGTTAATCTCCCAGAAGACGGATAAGGAAGCCAGGATGAACGGATTGGCTTACTACACACGAAACACAAGGTTAAACTCCTTCTAACGTTGAATTGTCATTTTGAGGAGATACTCACAGCTTCTTCTTTTTATTTCTTTTTATTTCGATTTTTTCTTTTCGATTTTTTCGATTTTTTTCATATTTTTTCTTTTGAATATTACTTCTTGAACATTTTTCGTTCTCCCAAATTCACTTTGTCATCAAGGAACAAATCGTCTCAAAATAGCACCCATACACCATAGTCTAGCTACTAGCTCAACAAGGTAGGCAGTTTTTGTATGTAGCTATTATCTTGTGAAACATTTGTATGAAGAGGCTAATTTTGAGGGGTAATTCAAAGTGAAAAAGGCTTCAAATCTTAGTGAATCATGAATGCAATGCTTATAAAAATGAAATGAGAACCATACTTATGCGTTTGGACATGACACACATCACAAGGAGAACTACAAACACCTAAATGAGACTGGGTATGGATGTACCAGTCTAAGGAGGTTCTACCTTACAATATATGTAACTTGCCAAATGTCAAGATCAAGCGTATTCATCTATAGATTCATTCCATGCCTACTGTGTACAAGACATCCCCATGTATGCAAAATTCAATAAATATTGATTCATTATCTTTTGAAAGCTCTAAGTTTGGGAAATGTAACATGATAGCATAGTATACAGGCAAGCAAAGCATGAAAAGCATTCAATTGTGTTCAAAATTATAAATTTTCTCTCTAACTTTTTTCTCTTTTCTTATTCAAAATTTGGAAAATATAAACAACTAAAATGCAAAATGGGAAAATGCAATCCCTCCCCCAAGCTAAACATCACATTGTCCTCAATGTGAGCACAAAGACTAGAATATGCAACGAGATGCTTAATGGGAAAAAGGGTAAAAAAGGAAAAAAAAGAAAAGAGAGTGAAGCTTACTAGTCAGTGCGGACTCCCCCAAGCTAGTCTTTTGGACTTGACAAGGAAGGTCTTTATAGATTCTTCAAAAACTCTTTCATCTGCAAAGGAAATCCTAACAAAACTACGAAAAAGGGAAAGCAAAAATAAAATGCAAAAAGAAAGGGAACACGGGTTGCCTCCCGAGAAGCGCTGGTTTAACGTCTCGCTCGAAGAATTTTTCTATGAAATCATTTGGTTGGGGATTAACGCTCTATATAGACAATATCTAAGCATCCGACGATAGAATTGCTATAGTAGAGTTTCAGTCTGTGTCCATTAACCTTGAATGTTTCACTATTGCTAGCCATTTTTTCTACATAGCCATATTTGCTCACATATGTAACAGTGAATGGTCCAGACCATCGTGATCCAAGTTTTCCTGGAAAAATTTTCAAACGGGAGTTGAAAAGAATTACTTGGTCAACGACAATAAATTCTTTTTTGATTATCCTCTAGTCGTGCCAACGCTTCGTTTTCTCTTTGTAGATCCTAGAATTCTCGTAAGCTTGCAAACGAAAATTCTTCTAGCTCATTTAGTTGCAAAAGTCGTCTATCAGCGCTAAGCTTAGTGTCTATGTTGAGTTCTTTGATAGCCCTGTAAGCTTTGTACTCTAAATCGACAGGAAGATGACAGGCCTTTTCATAAACCAATCGATAGGGAGATGTTCCAATCGGGGTTTTGAAAGCTGTACGATAAGCCCATAAGGTGTCATCGAGCTTATTACTCCAATCTGTTCTAGATCTTGAGACTACTTTTTGAAGAATTGTTTTCAGCTCTCTGTTTGAGACTTCTACTTGACCGCTGGTCTGAGGGTGGTAGGCTAAACCTCGTCTGTGATACACACCATACTTGGCAAGCAGAGTGTCTAACTGCTTTTCTCCAAAATGAGTTCCTCGATCACTTATCACGGGTCTGGGTACACCAAAACGCGGAAAGATGATCTTCTTAAATAGCCGTATCAGTGCTCTAGCATCATTGGTGGGAGTGGCAATCGCTTCTACCCACTTTGAAACATAGTCGACAGCGACTAAGATGTAACGATTTCCGTTAGAAGAGGGAAATGGTCTTTGATAGTCAATACCCCAGACATCGAATATTTCGACTTCCAATGTGCTGTTTTGAGGCATTTCATGTCTTTTGGATATTTGACCCATTCGTTGACAAGCGTCACAAGCCGTAACAAAGTCTTTGGAATCTTTAAACATCGAGGGCCAGAAAAACCCGGATTGTAAGACTTTCGCTACGGTCTTGTTGGACGGACCATGATGACCACCATAAGCAGATGAGTGGCATCCTTCTAAAACTCCTTTAACTTCCCACTGGGGGATACATCGTCTATAAAGACCATCTGAGCATTGCTTGAACAGATAGGGGTCATCCCAAACAAAGAATTTTGCATCATGCAAAAATCTCTTTCTTTGGTAATAAGAAAGGTCAGAAGGTAGCTGGCGACTGACAAGAAAATTTGCAATATCAGCATACCAAGGAGAAGAGTCCGCAATTGCCATTAATGAATCATCAGTGAACGAATCATTAATTGGCGTTGGTAGTCCTATTTCAGTTACTCTTATCCTTGAGAGGTGGTCAGCGACTACATTTTCTGCTCCTTTCTTATCCCGGATCTCTAGATCAAACTCTTGGAGGGGTAGGATCCATCGGATAAGTCTAGGTTTTGCCTCTTTCTTTGAAAGCAGATATTTCAAAGCAGCATGGTCAGTATAGACAATGACTTTCAATCCTATAAGGTATGAGCGAAATTTGTCTAAGGCATAGACAATGGCAAGAACTTCTTTCTCAGTGGTGGCATAGTTGATTTGGGTAGGATCTAAGGTTTTACTAGCATAGTAAATTGCATGAAGGAACTTTTCCTTTCTTTGCCTTAAAACAACTCCTACAGCATAATCACTCGCATCGCACATCAGTTCAAAGGGCAGATTACAGTCAGGTGACTCACAGCTTCTAACATTGAATTGTTATTTTGAGGATTGGCTTATTACACACGAAACACAAGGGTAAACTCTTTCTAACATTGAATTGTCATTTTGAGGAGATACTCACAGCTTCTTATTTTTATTTCTTTTTTTTTTCTTTTCGATTTTTTCGATTTTTTTCATTTTTTTTTCTTTTGAACATCACTTCTTGAACATTTTCGTTCTCCCAAATTCACTTTGTCATCAAGGAAACAATCGACTCAAAATAGCACCCATACACCATAGTCTAGCTACTAGCTCAACAAGGTATGCAGGTTTTGTATGTAGCTATTATCTTGTGAAACATTTGTATGAAGAGGCTAATTTTGAGGGGTAATTCAAAGTGAAAAAGGCTTCAAATCTTAGTGAATCATGAATGCAATGCTTATAAAAATGAAATGAGAACCATACTTATGCGTTTTGACATGACACACATCACAAGGAGAACTACACACACCTAGATGAGACTGGTTATAGATGTACAAGTCTAAGGAGGTTCTACCTTACAATATATGTAACTTGCCAAATGTCAAGATCAAGCGTACTCATCTATAGATTCATTCCATGCCTACTGTGTACAAGACTTCCCCATGTATGCACAATTCAATGAATATTGAATCATTATCTTTTGAAAGCTCTAAGTTTGGGAAATGTAACATGATAGCATAGTAAACAGGCAAGCAAAGCATGAAAAGCATTCAATTGTGTTCAAAATTATAAATTTTCTCTCTAACTTTTTTCTCTTTTCTTATTCAAAATTTGGAAAATATAAACAACTAAAATGCAAAATGGGAAAATGCAATCCCTCCCCCAAGCTAAACATCACATTGTCCTCAATGTGAGCACAAAGACTAGAATATGCAACGAGATGCTTAATGGGAAAAAGGGTAAAAAGGGAAAAAAATGAAAAGAGAGTGAAGCTTACTAGTCAGCGAGGACTCCCCCAAGCTAGTCTTTTGGACTTGACAAGGAAGGTCTTTATAGATTCTTCAAAAACTCTTTCATCTGCAAAGGAAATCCTAACAAATCTACGAAAAAGGGAAAGCAAAAATAAAATGCAAAAAGAAAGGAAACATGGGTTGCCTCCCGAGAAGCGCTGGTTTAACGTCTCGCTCGACGAACTTTTCTATGAAATCATTTGGCTGGGGATTGACGCTCTATATAGACAATATCTAAGCATCCGATGATAGAATTTCTATAGTAGAGTTTCAGTCTGTGTCCATTAACCTTGAATTTTTCACCATTGCTAGCCATTATTTCCACAAAGCCATATTTGCTCACATATGTAACAGTGAATGGTCCAGACCATCGTGATCGAAGTTTTCCCGGAAAATTTTTCAAACGGGAGTTGAAAAGAAGTACTTGGTCACCGACAATAAATTCTTTTTTGATTATCCTCTTGTCGTGCCAACGCTTCGTTTTCTTTTTGTAGATCCTAGAATTCTTGTAAGCTTGCAAACGAAATTCTTCTAGCTCATAGAGTTGCAAAAGTCGTCTATCAGCACTAAGCTTAGTGTCTAAGTTGAGTTCTTTGATAGCCCAGTAAGCTTTGTACTCTAACTCGACAGGAAGATGACAGGCCTTTCCATAAACCAATCGATAGGGAGATGTTCCAATCGGGGTTTTGAAAGCTGTACGATAAGCCCATAAGGTGTCATCGAGCTTATTACTCCAATCTGTTCTAGATCTTGAGACTAAGCTTAGTGTCTAACTGATTTTCTCCAAAATGAGTTCCTCGATCACTTATCACGGCTTTGGGTACACCAAAACGCGGAAAGATGATCTTCTTAAATAGCCGTATCAGTGCTCTAGCATCATTGGTGGGAGTGGCAATCGCTTCTACCCACTTTGAAACATAGTCGACAGCGACTAAGATGTAACAATTTCCGTTAGAAGAGGGAAATGGTCCTTGATAGTCAATATCCCAGACATCAAATATTTCGACTTCCAATATGCCGTTTTGAGGCATTTCATGTCTTTTGGATATTTGACCCATTCGTTGACAAGCGTTACAAGCCATAACAAAGTCTTTGGAATCTTTAAACAACGAGGGCCAGAAAAACCCGGATTGTAAGACTTTGGCTACGGTCTTGGACGGACCATGATGACCACCATATTGTAACAACCCGAAATATACCCGATTTTTCTAGTAAAAATATTTACTAACACTTTTCAGTAGAACTTAAGTTTTTAAAATAGGAATTTTTGTTCGGAGTCTTATTTTGAAATTCCGCGTTCGTATTTGGAATTTCTGAGAGATTTCATGAAAAGACCGTTTTTAGTCATCTTTGACTTTTCTTGACGTTTAAGTCGTCTTTGACTTTTCTTGACTTTTTGAAAGTCGTCATTGACTTTTCTTGACTTTTAAGTCGTCCTAAACTTTTCTTGACTTTTAAGTCATCTTCGACTTTTTTCGACTTTTCAGTCAACTTTGACTTCCGTTGACTTTTTCCCGACTCGCCTCATAAGTTTGAGGACCGAAATTTTATTTAAAAAAAATAATAATATTTTTGATTTATTTTTATTTAGATGTTATTAAGAGTATCATAATTTAATATTATTTTGAATTTATTCGGAATTTAAAGAATAACGTTTACGGTTTTAACCGAACATCATTTAACTATTTCCGAGTCATCGTAAAGCGCGAAACGAAACCGAAACTCGACTTTGGCATGAGTCACACGCCCATGTCATCGTTTTCCACTCACATGAGATATTTTAATTCTTTTGATTAAACTAATAGGAATATCTTAGATATTTTCAGCTTTATCGATCCGTCAACGGAAATTACGCAAATCGTTTACAAAACTGACCCGACAGTCACCATATCACACGGTTTTTCCTCTCGCTTTGACCTTGATATTTTCTTTCTTTTCATTACAATAACATAATATCTTGATATTTAATTCAATTAACTTAATATCTAATTAATTACGGTAATATAATTATTATACCGGGTCGATTCCATAACAACAATTTCAAACCCAACTCACTATTTTGCTCTATAAACTCAAGGCTCACACACTCCACTTTACTCACAAACAACTTTTCATTTTTCAACAAATCAAATTAAGATCAAAATATCACTTTCTTTAATCGTTCTTGAGCGTTCTTCGCGTTCTTCATCCGTTCTTCATCGTTCTTGAGCAAAACCTTCATAAAACCTTCATTTCTTAATAAAATCCGTCCTAACTTATATTTCTAGGATCTCCTCTTCGCTCCCCATCTTCTAGTACGGTTTATTTTCAATTCCGTCAAAATCGTTTTCAACACTTTAATTATGGAAAATCAAAGTTTTAATTCTAATAATGTTTTTCTTGTCATTTCTTATAAGGGAAGATTTTGAAGACGAGTTTGGTGACTCGTATATTTTAGGAGAAGATTTGAAGACGGGTTTCTTATTTTCTTAGTTCTTATTATTTTGGTGCTACTTGATTTTAGCTAGCTAAGGTAACAATTCCGAGTTACTCGACGGATAAATGTTACATAGCTTTGGTTTACTTTAGTTTTTGGTTCATCTTTAGTTTTTGTTCATATGATTATGATTTTATGATTTTAGTTAGTAACATGATAAGTGGTTGATTTTATTATGTTGTAGGAATTTATGAATATGTTGGTGTCCTTGTTATATTTTTATGATTTCTTCATGATGATGATTGTTGCACGTTGGATGGTTAAATTGGATGTTTAAAAATGGATGTTAGTAATTAAAAACATGTTAGAATTAATTGGAAATTGGGGTTGTTGCTTTGGTTGTGTGAACCGTGGAGGAGGGGCCAAACCGGACCAAACCAGCCGGTCCAGGCCGGTTCAGACCGGTCTGGGCTGGTCCATGGTGGGTCCGGGTTTTGGTCTTTGGGTTGTGTTGATGTTTGATTGATTGGTTGTTGTTTTGACGGGTTTTAAATATGTTAAAGCATGCGGGAAATATTGGAAAACGGTTTTTAGAAAATTAAAGCAAAACAGCCATTTAGCCCAAATCAGGCCGTGAGGCCCAAAGCAGGCCCATGTGGGTCCGGCCCAACTCAGCCCGTGGGTCCCACTTTGGGACTTGTGACGGTTTTTGAGTTATCGTCATTTTTATCGTGTGTTGTAATATTTAGCAAGTGGGAAATGTTAATAAGTAAAATATTTAATTAAAAAGGTTTTTCATAAATTATTATTTCTCACATGTTAGAAATTATAAGACGAGGTCGTAGTTTAATTGGTTATCATTTAAGTCAAGAGGGTTTTTGGGTATAATATGATAATTCACATGTTAGAAGTAGTAATAAAATAACATGTAATGAATATGTTGATTTTATGTCTATGTGATAAAGACTCTGCTTCTAGCCGGTTTGATCCAACGGGTTTGGTCAAACTAAGATCTAGTCAGCCCCGATTTGACTGATGACCCGTCGCGGGACTCGGGCCGGGGATTTGTCTTCAAGTAAAGTTGTATTTAATTACTGAATTAGCCTTAGTAGATACGAGGCGATATGATATTTGATTATTATTGATATGCAATTAGTCACATGATAGGATGTATTCCCGTGACTGTTTATTTATATGGTTGGTGCCGTGTTGACTAAGTACCCATAGAGAATGATGGATATATGGCGTCTTGACCATTCTAATTCTAAATGAGTAGCTTGGACCATGACATTGATAGGCCCGTACTATCTTTAACGAGTATATAGTT
>JAIUZE010023628.1:0-18191 GCA_022085475.1 Heliosperma pusillum | reverse complement strand
GCACCTCAAGCTCTTATGATCGGTGTAGATTCGACAATGAACTCCAATAAGATCATGTCTCCAAGTTTTCAATGCATGTACTACAGCTGCTAACTCAAGATCATGAGTCGGGTAGTTCACTTCATGAACCCTGAGTTGTCGAGAAGCATAAGCAATGACTTTTCTATTCTGCATCAAGACACATCCCAAAACATGCTTTGAAGCATCACAATATACATCATAATCCGCTTCATCATCTGGCAAAGTTAAGACCGGTGCGGTAGTCAATCTCTTCTTCAATTCCAAAGAAGGCAATTCACATTCATCGGTCCAAACATACGATTGTTCCTTCTTTAGCAATTGAGTATCGGTCTTGCTAATTTGGAGAAATCTTCACAAAACGACGATAATAAACCCGCAAACCCAGGAAACTCCTAATTTCGGACACATTTTTCGGACTCTTCCAATCCACAACTGCCTCAATTTGAGCTGGATCGACCATAACACCGTCTTTTGAAATGACATGACCAAGGAAAGATACCTCGGGCAACCAGAATTCACATTTGGAGAACTTAGCATACCACTTTTGGCGTCGACGAACACCCAAAATGGTTCGAAGGTGATCAGCATGTTCTTCCTTAGATTTTGAAAAGATCAGAATGTCATCAATAAATACCACCACACATTTATCAAGATACTCCCGGAAGGTACTATTCATCTGATCCATGAATATAGCTGGGGCGTTAGTCAAACCGAATGGCATCACATTGAATTCGAAATGACCATACCTCGAGCTAAAAGCAGTCTTGGGCATATCTGATTCCCGAACGGGAATTTGATGATAACCCGATCTAAGATCAATCTTTGAAAAAGTAGAAGCACCCCGTAACTGGTCAAAAGATCATTGATACGAGGAAGAGGATATTTGTTTTTGATTGTGACACGGTTCAACTCACGATAATCAATGCACATTCGCATAGAACCGTCTTTCTTTTTGACAAAGAGCACAGGCGCACCCCAAGGAGAAGCACTAGGCCTAATAAAGCCTTTCTCAATCAAATCATCAAGTTGAATTCTCAACTCCTTCAATTCGGAAGGAGCCATACGATAAGGAGCTTTGGCAATTGGTCCAGTTCCAGGAACTAGATCAATGGAAAATTCAACATCCCTTTCAGGAGCAATCCCGGGTAATTCATCGGGAAATACATCGGGAAATTCTCGAACAATAGGAACATCCTTCAAAGAAGGAAGAGAAGAATCAGAAGTAGTCACTACACATAGGTATGCTTGATGACCCTTCTTCAGAACATTCAACATTTTCATAGCCGAGATTAACTTCACACTTGTTTGCTTTCTAACTCCTTGATAAGAAACACGAGCACCCAAAGGACTTTTAAGAATAATTTTCTGGTCACGGCATTCAAATCGAGCATGATAAGTAGATAACCAATCCATGCCCAGAATAATATCAAACTCTTCAAGAGGAAACCGTAGAAGATTAACCGGAAATATAGATCCATTTATGGATATTGGAATGTCGGAATGAAGATAAGAACAAGAAAATACATCTCCGGACGGTAATGAAATTGGAGTACTTTCCCCAACAGAAGCTTTGATAGGCAATTTATCGGATAATCTCATGGAAATAAAAGATAAAGAAGCTCCCGTATCAAACAAAATTAAACACGGAAATCATAAATCGAGAACATACCCGTCACAATGTCGGGTTGGGCATCCGCCTCAGCACGGCTCATAATAAAAATACGACCCTTAGGTCTCCCAGAAATAACCGGTGTAGAAACCGTACCCTTCCTCTCAGGACATACATTCGCCTTGTGCCCTGGCTTCTAACAAATAAAGCATACAAACGGCTTGTTGAAGCAACCAACACCAGGGTGAATAGGCATCTTGCATGTAAAGCAGACACGACCTTTAAGGTCGTTGTTGTTACTCGGCACAAATGAACGGTTTCTCTGATTTGTCGATCCGCTCTGAAAGTTTCTCCTCTTGTTTGGAAAAGAGGGAGAAAAAGAAGGTCGGGAAGCCGGATAAAGTGGTCTCTTGCCATAAGAATTAGGCGCCACATAAGAAGTACGAGCCTCTTCGGCAATCTCCCGAATAGAACTCTCCGCCCAAATGGCATCATTATAGATCGAGACAAAAGAAGTAGAACCTCTACTGATCTTCCCCTTTATCTGGGGAGAAAGCTTTCCCAGATAAAAGAAGGCTTTGTCTTCTTCTACCCTAATAAGTCGAGTGGCATAATGAGCCAACTCATTGAACCGCGGGTAGTAAACTCCTGAACGGATAGTTTTTCTTGCTTGAAATCCATGAACTCTTTCAGCTTTTGTTGTCTCAACTCATCGGGGTAAAACCTCGCTTCCAAAAGCTCACGGAAACGAGCCCACCCAAAATTAGGCTCCAACTTCGCGGTAGGACCAGAAAGAGTCCACCACTGATCCGCTTCCTTCTCTAAGAAGTGAGAAGCAAGACGGACCTTGTCCTCTTCAAGGACATCATAAAGAGAAAAACTCTTTATGTGGTCTGACCTAACTCATGCTTAAACTTCAACGTAACAACAACAATATACAGCCACTGCCCCAGCCGGTGGTCTGACCGGCTGCCGGTCGACCGGCTGGGGTCCAAATCACACGAAAATGCCAATTTCACCAAGGATCAACTTTTAATAATTATCGACTATCATTCTAATTCATCAATTCTCATATGAATACTCAACAAACGACATATACCATCATCAACACAATTACTAAACTCACTAATCGTATTCTAAATACGATTCCTAGCATAGATAACATGCAAAACACAAAAATGATATCGAGTAACCCTTCACCGTTACCTTATTGCGTCTTCACTACTCGTCAAGCTCCTCTTTAATTAGAAAATAGTCTTTGTCGGGATCTTGGAGGTCACCACCTACAAATAGATCATAAAAGATGAATTTACTTCACCTTGAGAAAGACGGAAAGTTTGAAAAACGAGAAAGACGGTAATTTTATTATCAATACGGATAGAGGAAGGTAAGAGGGGAAGAATAAGACGAACTTACGAGAATTTCAACAAGAAACGAGTGAGCTACGATGATTCAAAGATTGGATCAAAGATGGAGGCAAGGGTTTTGATTTTGCTTAAGGAAGAAGTAGTGTGTTGTGTGTTTGAGTGAATGAAATAGGTTAAGGGAGTATGAGGGAAATATGAGGGAAAAAGTCAAAGAAAGTCAAACTCGCCTTAAGACGGGATTCACATGGAATCTCGCGGAAATTCCAAATACGAACTCGGAAATTCTAAATTCGACTCGAAACATTAAATTCTAAATTAAAACTTAAATTTGCTGAAAAGTATCCGTAAAATATTTTCACTATAAAAATAGGGTACATTTCCGGTTGTTACAATCAGCCCACCTTTTAAAAGGTTTCGCCCTCGAAACTTGAGGGAAAGAAAAATACCTTACTCGAATAGACTCGGATATTTCCTACGCATAGAAGCTTCAGTTTCCCAAGTCTCTTCTTCGACATTAGCAGTTCTCCACAAGATTTTCACTAAAGGAACTACTTTACTTCTCAACTTCCTATCCTTACGATCTAGGATGCGGATCGGCCTCTCTTCAAAGGACAAATTCGGTTCAAGCTCGGGCATTTCCCTTTGAAAGACATGGCTCGGATCACTAACATACTTTCTCAATTGAGAAACATGGAATACATTTTGAACCTTAGCCAAATTCGGGGGAAAATCCAACTTATAAGAAACGGCACCAATCCTCTTCACAATATCAAAGGGTCCTATGTATTTCGGGCTAAATTTACCCTTAACACCAAACCGTTTAACACCCTTCATTGGAGATACTTTCAAAAACACTTTATCCCCAACCTCAAATTCTAACGGCCTTCTTCGAATATCGGCATAAGACTTTTGACGCTCTTGAGCGGCTTTCATTCTATCACGAATGACCTTCACATTATCAATGGTTTCAACAAGAACATCGGGGCCTAAATCACGATTGTCACTCAATTGATTCCAACATATAGGACTCCGACATTTCCTTCCATAAAGAGCTTCATATGGAGCCATCTTGATAGATGCATGATAACTGTTGTTGTAAGAAAACTCCACCCACGGTAAGACTCTTTTCCCAACTAGATTGGAAGTCAAGAGCACAAGCCCTAAGCAAGTCTTCTAAAGTCTGAATAGTCCTCTCGGTCTGACCATCCGTAGCGGCATGAAAGCAGTACTCATCAACAACTTACTACCCATGGCCTCTTGCAAAGCTTTCCAAAATCTCGAACAGAATCTCGGTCTCGGTCGGATATAATCTCCATAGGAACACCATGGTATCGAACAATTTCATCAACATAAGCCTTCGCTAAACGGTCTAAACTCCAAGTTTCCTTGATCGGAATAAACCTAGCACACTTGGTCAAACAATCAACAACAACCCAAACGGCATCTTTACCTCCAACGGTCCTCGGCAAAGCCATAACAAAATCCATAGAAATAGATTCCCACTTCCATAGCGGAATATCCAAAGGTTGTAGCTATCCACCGAGCCTCTTGTGTTCAATTTTCACTTGTTGGCAAGTAAGACATCTTCCAACATAAGACACAACATCACCCTTTAAGTTCGGCCACCAAAACTATAGCTTCAAATCCTTGTACATCTTATCACCTCCGGGATGAATAGAATAAGGGGAAAGGTGAGCTTCATCAAGAACTCGCTTCCTCAAATTAAGAGCATTAGGCACAAACAAACGGCCATGGAAACGAAGAACACCTTCATCATCAAACTTGAAATCTTTAGCTTTACCTTCAAGAAGTTTGGCTTGAATAGACTTGTAGGTAAGATCATCAACTTGGCTTTCACGGATTTCACGGAGAAACACAGGTTCGGCAGTCATGGCACCAACATAAACAAAACCACGCTCCACGAATTCCAAACTCAACTTTCGAAACTCGGCACAAAGATCATCGGGTAATACCCGCATAGCATTCAAAGCATGATAAGCTTTCCTACTAAGAGCATCGGCAACAACATTAGCCTTCCCTTCATGATACAACAATTCAAAATCATAATCATTCAGCAATTCCAACCATCTTCTTTGTCCCATATTCAACTCTTTTTGAGTAAATATGTACTTCAAACTTTTGTGATCGGTGAATATACGACAATGAACTCCAATAAGATAATGTCGCCACACTTTCAAAGCATGAACAACGGCGGCCAATTCCAAATCATGAGTAGGATAGTTCACTTCATGAACTCTCAACTGCCTCGAAGCATACGCCACCACTTTCCTATTTTGCATAAGAACACAACCCAATCCCATTTTAGAAGCATCACAATAGAAATCAAAGTCTACTCCATCTTCAGGAAAAGTCAACACCGGAGCGGTAGTTAACCTCTTCTTTAACTCTTGAAACGCTACTTCACAAACTTCATTCCATAGAAACTTGGCTTCCTTCTTCAATAACTGAGTCATCGGTCTAGCAAGTTTAGATAAATCCTAGACAAATCTACGGTAATAACCAGCTAAACCAAGAAAACTTCGAATCTCTCTAATATCGGTCAGACTCTTCCAATCAACAACGGCCTCAATTTTAGAAGGATCCACCATTACACCTTGTTTAGAAATCACATGCCCAAGAAAGGACACTTTAGGTAACCAAAATTCACATTTGGAGAATTTAGCATACCACTTCTGACGACGAAGAACACTCAAAATAATCCTCAAATGAATAGCATGCTCTTCTTCGGACTTTGAGAAAATAAGAATATCATCAATGAACACCACCACACACTTGTACAGATACTCACTAAATGTGCGGTTCATTTGATCCATAAAAATATCGGGAGCATTCGTCAATCCAAATGGCATCACCTTGAACTCATAATGACCATACCTCGTACTAAAAGCAGTCTTCGGAATATCAACATCTCGAACAGGAATCTGGTGATAACCGGATCTCAAATCAATCTTCGAAAATGTAGAAGCACCCTTTAATTGATCAAACAAATCTTCAATTCTTGGTAAAGGATACCTATTCTTGATTGTAACCCGATTCAATTCACGATAATCAATACAAAGCCTCATAGAACCATCTTTCTTCTTTACAAAGAGAACAGGAGCACCCCAAGGCGAGGCACTTGGTCGAATAAAACCCTTTTCAATCATATCATCTAGCTGCTTCCTTAATTCTTTCAATTCGGTCGGAGCCATACGGTAAGGAGCTTTGGCTATGGGACCAGAACCAGGAACAAGATCAATAGAGAATTCAACATCACGCTCGGGAGGAATCCCGGGCAAATCTTCGGGGAATACATAGACGAATTCTCGAACAATAGGCACATCTTCAATACTTGGCAAAGAGGTATTTGAAGAAGTCACAACACACAAGAATGCTTGGTGACCTTTTCTAACCATACTTACCAATTTCATAGCGGAATTTAAAGACACACCTTTGCGGGGATGAGATCCCTTATAGGTTATTTTAACTCCTAAAGGACTCTTTAAGAAAATCTTTTGATCACGACACTCGAACCTAGCATGATACAATGCTAGCCAATCAATACCTAGTATTATATCAAACTCTCCTAGAGGAAACTTAAGGAGGTTTGCGGGAAAGATAGAACCCGAAATAGATATAGGTACATTTGGATAAAGGGTAGAACAAGAGATAATATCTCCGGAAGGTAAGGATATGGGAGTATCCTCACTAGATGTAGGCTCGATAGATAGCTTATTAGCATAAGTCGATGACACAAAAGACATTGAAGCACCGGTATCAAAAAGAATAAGACACGGTTGCTCTAAGATTGAGAACATACCCGTAATGATCTCGGGATGAGCGTCGGCTTCGGCACGGCTCATGACAAAGATGGAACCCTTAGGTTTAGGAGGAGGAGGCAACTTTTGATCGGGGCAATCCTCGTAACGATGACCACCCTTTTGACAAAAGTAGCAAAGATAAGGTCGGTTTGAACAAGGCACACCGGGATGGTGTGGTTGTCTACAACGATTACATTGACGACCTTGAGCTTGAGCTTGAGGAGTATAAGGCCTATGAGCCACATTTGAAGTAGCTCTAGGAATAAAAGGAGCAGGATTTCTTGTATTTGCATTGGAAGGAGGATTGAATCTCCTCTTTTTAACATAGGAATTAGAAGGAGACGGAATAAACGGTCTCTTCCCATAAGCATTTGGCCTAGGAGCATAAGAAGGAGAGGGATTATTCATCAAAGCTTCATCTCTAATAGCCTTCATTGAATTCTCGGCCCACAAGGCATCATCATAAAGATCTCCAAAGGAATTAGTATTCCTTCTCACTTTACTTTGCAGAACGGCACTCAACTTGTTTCGGTAATAGAACGCTCGGTCCTCATCATCTCGAATAAGTCTTGGAGCAAAATGAGCAAGCTTATTGAACTCCGTAGTGAAGTCCTGAGCTGACAAATTGCCTTGTTTAAAGTCAATGAACTCTTTAAGCCTTTGCTGCTTAAGCTCTTTAGGATAGAATCTACCCTCCACAAGAGCTTTGAAGCAAGCCCAGTTGAAGTCTTCTTCTAGAACAGCGGTGGCACTTGTGATAGCCCACCAGTTATCAGCTTCCCTAACAAGGAAGTGCTTTGCGATCCTCACCTTGTCCTCTTCGCAGACTTGGTATAGATCGAACTGCTTCTCTATCTCACGGAACCAATCGGATAACTCCGTAGGGTCCGGTTCTTCACCATATGGTACAATTTTACTCCTTGCTATTTGTCCAGCTACCCATGCGTAGCCACCTTGATGGTTGTCTTCCCTTCTAGGGGGAACTTGGTTAGCATTAGCTAAAGTTGCATCTTGCTGATTTTTCAGCACTTGAGTGAGAGCTTCCATCACAATGTTCTCAGCTAATCGTGGTCTAACCATCTTCATAAGAAACAAAAACAAATTAAGCTACTCCTAGCAATTAGAATAAACAAATAGACTACCAAGTAAAGTCCTTAGCTTCTACCCAACTCTCATTTATTATTTCAAGGTCAAGTACTTTAAGTTAGGGTTCACGTGTGTGCGTCGGGAGCGATAAAAAGCTCTGATACCAACTGTGACAACCCTCGCGAATGCGGAAATATAAAACATACAAGCATGTGAAATAATATGCGGAAATATGAAGTTTTAAAAACTTTTATACATGCAAGATAGATAATACGAGGAATGTCAAAATATTACAAACTAAGTACGAAATACAACATAGAGACGGGGTCTCTCAAAATGTTAGCAAAGAACAAGTGTTTAGCAAAACTAGCTAAAATCGTCTAGAGGTGAAACTTCCAGGGACAACGCCCGCTAGCTCACACCCGAACCCAAAATAAAATAGCAAAAAGCCATCCATGCAATCAACCTGTTCATCCAAGAAAAACATGAATGCCACAGTCAGTGGGGAGTAACTCCGGGTTCTCCCAGCCATATCACATTAAACGTACATCAAAAGAAATACAAAAGTAGAGCATGCATACATATAGATATACATGTGAGATACGATAAGGATAGATAGGCAATTCGAGATATAATGATAAGAGCATAAGAGGTACAAGACCGAATCCATCATGTTATACAAAGACTCGGGGAAGACACTCTTAGGCAATCGAATACGCTTACTAGGGCTTGCATCTCACCGTTAGCGGTATAAGTTTGATAAGATTGAGACTCGACAAACAACCATGCCAAGTCATGCGATGATCACAATAAATCCATCATATTATCATCCGTTCAAACATATCAATACATAGACGATGCCCAATCATGCAATGACCATGAATAATAAGTCATTAAATCACGCATTCAAGAACGACGACACAAGGACGACATCTCTCACGGTAAATGAAACGCACTAGCACCGTGTACATTGCAAGTATGATTAACAGGCATCCATGGGATAAGCATTTCCCTGAACTCATACACGATCACATTTCGTATATGTAGGCTAATTTCCTCCGGTAGGACGACGATAATAATACGGTCCTAGTCTAAATCTGGCCAGAATCCCGGAATCGCATTTTCCAGTTCGACATACGATAAACGTTTCGCATCCAAGACTCGGTCAATCATATGACGCCGAGTACCCCAAATTCGGTAGCTAAAATTCACGAAAGAGGCGGAAAAGAGCTCGAGTCACATAACAAGCGGTACGCTACATGCAAATAACACCACCTCGCAAGTACACAACATTTGACGGCCGGGTCGAACAACGCAAAGCGTTCAACTCCCAACAACGTCGTCGTATGCCCACTACACATGCAATTAAGCAGTAGGATACCTCTCCGTTCCGACATTCAAGCCTTACGAACGGGAAGGTAGCCAAGGGAATGAGAGTACAAAGCACAAGACAAAATAGTGCTCAAACCGTATCATTTGTAAAAACCGACTCAAAGTGGAACATACCAAAAACCATCACAAAACATGTGATACAAGCGAATGAAATATCATAAAACCAAAACATTAATATTATAAGTCACTACGTAAAATTATACGATAAACGAACGATCGGAATTATTATAAATGAAATCGTAAACAAAACTTACAAAGGACATCCAGCAGGAGCCAGCCGGTCAGGTGGACCGGCTGCCGGTCTACCGGCTATGGCCAATATCATATGAAAAACCACATTGAAACAACAGCATGTTCCAGCCGGTCAGGTGGACCGGCTGCCGGTCTACCGGCTGGGACCAAAGGTCATTTGAAAAACAAGGAAGAAAAGAGGGGTGTCTCAGCCGGTGGTCTGACCGGCTGCCGGTCGACCGGCTGAGACCTAACTCATGCTTAAACTTCAACGTAACAACAACAATATACAGCCACTGCCCCAGCCGGTGGTCTGACCGGCTGCCGGTCGACCGGCTGGGGTCCAAATCTCACGAAAATGCCAATTTCACCAAGGATCAACTTTTAATAATTATCGACTATCATTCTAATTCATCAATTCTCATATGAATACTCAACAAACGACATATACCATCATCAACACAATTACTAAACTCACTAATCGTATTCTAAATACGATTCCTAGCATAGATAACATGTAAAACACGTAAATGATATCGAGTAACCCTTCACCGTTACCTTATTGCGTCTTCACTACTCGTCAAGCTCCTCTTCAATTAGAAAATAGTCTTTGTCGGGATCTTGGAGGTCACCACCTACAAATAGATCTTAAAAGATGAATTTGCTTCACCTTGAGAAAGACGGAAAGTTTGAAAAGCGAGAAAGACGGTAATTTTATTATCAATACGGATAGAGGAAGGTAAGAGGGGAAGAATAAGACGAACTTACGAGAATTTCAACAAGAAACGAGTGAGCTACGATGATTCAAAGATTGGATCAAAGATGGAGGCAAGGGTTTTGATTTTGCTTAAGGAAGAAGTAATGTGTTGTGTGTTTGAGTGAATGAAATAGGTTAAGGGAGTATGAGGGAAATATGAGGGAAAAAGTAAAAGAAAGTCAAACTCGCCTTAAGACGGGATTCACATGGAATCTCGCGGAAATTCCAAATACGAACTCGGAAATTCTAAATTCGACTCGAAACATTAAATTCTAAATTAAAACTTAAATTTGCTGAAAAGTATCCGTAAAATATTTTCACTATAAAAATAGGGTACATTTCCGGGTGTTACATTATTAGTTTATTTTTTCCTTGTTTGTTTTTATCATTTTGAAAAGAAAAAAAAAATAAAAAAAATAAAAAAAAAAGACAAAAAGAAAAGATCATTTCCATCTTACATTTCTCAATTTATAGTTTTTACAAGCTGATGTTTCATTATGTTATGAGGAATTATGCATTCATGGGGATGTCTTGTACACAATAGGTAGAAAGTTGCATTTGGACTTAGTTCAGCTTGATCTTGACTTTGTCAAGCTACTCATATTGTAAGGTAGAGCCTCCAGTGGTCGGTACATCTGAACCCGATCCCAGTTTAGGAGTGAGTAGTTTCTCCTTATAGTCTGTGTCACATCAAAACGCATAAGTATGGTTTTTATTCCATTTTCTATAAGTATTACTATCATGATCTACATTTTGAAGCCATTTACTCTTGTTCAAATTTCGCATTGCCCAAAAACACCCTTCTTTCTAGCTACATTACATTATTGTCTACCCTTGTTGAGGTAGTAACTGACTATATGTGTAGGGGTGTTCTGTACTTTTGCGATATTCTGATAATGCCACCATTTAGTGTGAACCTGCTGTCTCGGGATTGCTGATTCCCGTGTTTTTCAGTGAAAGAAAATTTGAAAAGAAAAAGAAAAAAAAAAGAGCTTTAAAAAAAATGAAAGAGAAAAAGCTCAAAAGAGAAAAGAAAAAAAAAGAGGAAAAACGCTTCCATGAATGAAAAGGAAAAGAAAGAAAATTTTTGGGAAGTCGTAACTTGATTTGTCATGTTTAATAAGCCAATATGCTGCTTTTGGCTTTGACTATTGTTTATGGAAATTGGTATGATTCGGATTAAGTATCCACTACACATTTGGTTATTACTAGCTTGACTTAAAGCCCTACATGACCAAAATCATTTGTCCACTTTCTTACCCAAATTTCCGAAGCCTCTTCTTTATTTTTCTTGGCTTCTTACATTACATTTTTATCATGATTAGTCTTACTTAATGAATTTGGATTGTCTACCATACTAGATAGGAGAGTGTCACTTCAAATTTGAACCAATATTTCCTATTTCACAAAAATTTGAGTGAAGAGTGTATCGAAAGAGTCCATAGTCAATAAGATCATGCAAAAGCTGAAAAAGTCCAAAGAATATTTTCTATGCTGCGCCGTTATGTAAATCTCAACCATAATTCGCACTTTCCTTTGCCCTTGTTGTTTCGGGTTTATGATTCATCTACTTGTTAAGAGCTTATTTTTGAGATTTGGATGATAGATTGATCATTGTTTGTTACCATTGTCCTGGTTATGATTGTTATGTTTGCTTGAGGACAAGCAAGGGTTTAGCTTGGGGGAGTTTGATAAGCGATATTTTGTTCTAATTTATCCCTCGTTTTAGCTCGATTTCTATATGATTTATGCACTTTGTTAAGTGATTAACGAGCTAATATTACTATTCCAGTTGTTTTGCGTGCTTTGTCTCGTTTTATAGGAAATGAAGCGGTTTTGCTATATTTTCTTACTTTGTGGAGCAAAGGCACTAGAATACAAGTTTACGAGAAACCGATGATAGCAATTTCACGATTTGACTACGATTCCGCTACATCCTTCCTTAAGTAGACTCATCTTGGACTTTGAGTTTGTTTCTCAAAGGAAAACATCAACCCAAGTCAAAGGAAGACTAGCCCAAGCCCAATTACGTGCTGCATTGACCAAGACCAAAGCATAGGATTCCGTGCCCAAAGAAGAAATTGGAAGAGACGAAAGAAGATCCATCAGGGTTACATACCCGATCGGATTTACCACATACCCGATCGGTTATGTCTGCTGATGAACACTTCTTGCCTCTTCTTCTCCCAAGCCTTAATGAAGTGCTTTATTAGGTTGTCTAGGGTATGAATTTGGACGAAACACATCAGCTAAGCAGCCCTATATAAGCCTAAACTCATGAGAAGTAGAGGCATGCAATCATAACGCAACACAACATTACATATTTTACATACGTTCTAGATCATAGTTTATAGTTTATGCAATCTTAGACTATTTTTATAGCAATTTTCAAGTACTTCTCTAGTATTTCTATAAGCATTTGTCATTATATTGGGTTGGATATTTGTTCTTTGCTTTCTTTCTTACACAATTATACTCCAATCCCGGTAATTTTCTATCCTTTATTTACAAAATTTCCGACATCATTGTTTTCTCTTTATAGTATTTATTTTAGTTGTATTGTTTTCATAATCATATTAAGTTCATGAACTATAATCTCATTAGTCTTGTTTTTATATTATTGTTGGTAGGAAATCCATATAAAAGTAATCTAGTTGAAACCAAAATATCGTTTAATATGTCATATTTTATATTGCCTAATCATATAATAATCATCATAAAATTCATCATTAGAATCATTACTAATATAATCTTGATCACCTTAATCATTTTAGTACTTTTATTTCGTAGTTTAATTTTGCTTATCATTTTCCTCTTAATTTATTTAATCACATAAATTGAATCTAGTAGTGTAAGATTATCATTATGTAGATATAATAAATAAAATTGAAGTATTGAAATGATTTGCTAGTTAAAATGGATTAAAAGAAGAATCGATACCAATAGAACCATCTAGTTTGTTTCTTCCTTTGGTTGTGTCAAATTCTATAACTTTCTTTAATGGCCATAAGCAATTGTTTGTATTAGTCAATTTCCGTCTTAGAAACGAGAGTTGGGATGGGGATTAGGACTGCCAATAGGGGTTTAGTGATCAAACCAGGCTGAAAAGACGTTAGGACCCATTAAAAAGTCGGTACGAATCCGAGAGGAATATACCGCTACAAGGCTTAGACAATCGTAGTAATTCTAATGTTGGTATCAATAAAGCTTTTAAATCATTTGACATGAATTTCTAATTCTCTATATCAATTTGATTAGATAGTTTATTTTATCGTTGTAGTTAGTTTATTTTACCGTCATTTTATTTCCGTTCTTAGATAGTTTATTTTATTGTCATTTGTTAGTTTATTAGTTTTCTATTATTGTAGTTAGGTAGCTTTTCAATACTATCATTTTAATTATCGTTCTTAGTTAGATTTAATTGTCGTCACCTTCCTTTCCGTCAATTAGATTAGATTTATTTTTATCGCAATTTCCATAATTGTCATTTAAATATCGTCAGTGTATATTTGTCAGTTTATTTCATGTTAGTATTTTAGATAATCACCTCAAATAAATCGAACTTAAATAAAAATCACCCCATAGCAATTCATAGTTAAGACGTACTCCCTAAGGATCGATCCCTACTTCCCTAATTACATTCTTTATGTTGTTAGCCTAAGTGTGGGTAATTATTTTTGTATCGGGACTGCGACACAACCGGTCAAGTACCTGGGTCGTTCAATTTAGGTCGAGATTGTTGGATTAAGTGTCCACCACAATGGTGCATTGATTTAATAAATCTCATTTGGAATATACGTGGCATGATTATTATATTTTGATACTCCATGTCAGTTGATTAACGTAAATCGGTAACGCTCAACTGACTAGAGTTTGACGTTATTGTCGTATGACGGCGGTGATCAACTGATCCCTTTAGGTCACACCTATAGGATGAGTCCCAAATAGAATACTAATTATTTGTATATGATACAGTTTAATTAGGGCATAACATATATTTGATATGTACGTTTAGTTACGAGAGTTATTTATTGGAAATTGAGTTAGGAACTCATTTCACTTAAGTTTATTAGTCAATTATACGATAACTGATTGAATAAGTTCTACGTCTGATTTTAATACGATTAAATAAGATATAATTTATGATTAATCGTTAATTCATTAAATTAGTTGAGGTTATGCATATATTTTGAGGTAGAGGTAATTAGTTAATTATGTTTACAAAGAGTTGTAAAATAAATTAACTGGGCATTATGGGACCCATTATATATTGATATAATGGTAAAATATCACTTAAAAGTGAAGTAAATATTGTTTATTAATTTGTCTCGTATAATTGATATATGATCAATTTAACACTTAGTTATACAAGATAATTAAGCATATGATTAATAAGTATTTGTGGAACAAATATCAAAAATCAAAATGGTCCGTAATGGACATATGTGCACCTGTTTATGCATGTGCAAAGGGTATGATTATTGTTCTATTTTATGTTCACAATTCACTTGGTCATTGTGACATTACATGATAACTCTAATCATCACTACCTTACTTACACTCCACATATTTGCATGAGAATAAATTATCAAAATTAGAGGCCACATGTGGCTTGTGAGTGCCGGCCAAAGAGCCTTCAAAAGGGGCAATTGTTGTTCATTTTTGATTGACTTCATTTTGGTGTTTTATTCTCATATATCTCTAAAACCTCTACTCTCTCTACAACTCTCATACACACTAATATTATCTACATATTATTAGAGTAGTAATATATTAATATTAGTAGTATTATGTCTTCACTTATTATCTAGTTAATAATAAGTTTAGATTATTTGGGTGGATTCTTGGGTGCAAGAAGAAGGGGACCTTCTAATTTGGAGGTTATTTTATGGAGGATCATCCACTAATAATATGCTCAAGAACAATAAGAAGGAGTTCTTATTGTGCCCCTATTTAGCAGAAATTTTCTTATTGTAAGGAAATTTCATCTTATCTTTATATTTATGCTTTTATATTTGTATGCATGATAACTAGATCCTAAATCATTAAGTTAATGTAAATTAATGAACTAATTAGAAGAGTCTAGTTAGAGGTCTAGGACTTTCAAGTGGTATCAGAGCTCAATTGTTACATGCATGTTGATTTTAAGCATTAAAATCGAGTTATACGATAACTTGAGTAAAATAGAAAACTTGTGTTAAAAATGGTTTGCACGAAATTTTTTAATTTGCATGCATACCTACTGACCTCAAAATGGTTGTGGTAAAATTTGGTGGTTTTAGGGATTAATTTGCTATTTATTTTGATTTATGGTCTTTAAATCATGTTAACAAGCATTTTTTTATGTTAAAAGTTAACTAAAAATAGTTGCATGTTGATTATGGTCATGAAATTTTTAAATGATCTCACATGTATGTTGTACATACTTTATATAAAGTTTCGTGACTTTTAATTATGTTTTGCATGATTATTGGTCTTTATGAGATAAAAGTCAATAAAGTGAGATTATTATGTTCATAAAATTGAAACGTCCTTTTCTGGTCTTAAAATTTTTTGGCGCATTTTATAATATGATTTATATCATCTTGGTGAAGGTTTGTAATTTGTTTCACTATTTTACTATATTTATTGGTTTTTATTTATAAAACCGATAAATTTAAAGCTATTTGTTCATAAAACTAATTCAAAGGTTTAGGGCAAATTTTTCTGGTTTTTGGAATTCCTGGAAATGTTCCAGAATGTAAAAAAGTTTTGGTTTCAAATTTTTATGATTTTTATATTTTATTTTGGGTTTATTTCATAAATGTTGTGATTAAACCTCTATATTTAGCTAATACGATCAATTCAAACTATCTAAATACAAAAAAAGTTAGTGGGGACTAATTTTGAGTTCTAAATCAGTTTAGATAATTAGTTTGAGCTTAAATACGATTTAAGTGTTGATTATTGATTTTTAATGGTTAAAAATCGATAAAATCCATAAAACCGAGCTAGAATAAGCATGATAAGTGTTAAGGGCGATTTTGGTATGATTTTATAGCATTTTATTATGTTGTTGTTGTTGAATGAATAAATGTCATTTATTTAATTTTTTTTAATGCAAGTTGTACCTAGTATGGCCTAGATTATTTAAATCGGTATTACCCGTAATGTAAGGGAATACCGATTCAGTTGTAATTTTATTTGCGACTCCGTATCGCCGTTTGTAATAATTTAATTTCATTTTCTATATCAAATGTATAATAGGAATTTTATTTGTATCTTTTTGTAATTAATTATTATGAAGACGGAGATTCCCGAAGTCGGTGTTCCAAAAGACGGTGCCTTTTGAAGGCATGAAGAGGCAAGGGGCCAAGGAGTTGATTTCCGATTTTTTAATCGTCTAGTTTGTAACACCCGGAAATGTACCCTATTTTTCTACTAGAAATATTTTACGAAATCTTTTCAGTAATTTTAAGCTTTAATTTATAATTTTAAGTTTCGAGTCGAATTTAGAATTCCCGAGTTCGTATTTGGAATTTCTGCGAGATTCCATGAAAAAGCCGTCTTAAGGCGAGTTTGACTTTTTGGTTGACTTTTCCTTACTTATACTCTAATTTCCTTAACCTAATTCTTCATTTAACACAAATCAAGCACACAACCCCTTTTCTTCTCCCTTAAGAAATCTCATCTTTTCCCTCTTTGATTTCGATCTTTGAATCACCGTATCTCCTTCGTTCTTTGACGGAATTCACGTAAGTTCGTCTTATTCTTCCCCTCTTAGCTTCCTCTATCCGTATTGGTAATAAAATTACCGTATTTCTCGCTTTTTAAATTATCCGTCTTTCTCAAGATGAATTTTATTCATCTTTTGATTACCTATTTGTAGGTGGAGACTACTAGGAAGGTTTAGTAATCGATTAAAGACGCGTAAAGGTAACGGTGAAGGGTTACTCGGTATCATTTACGTGTTTTGCATGCTTTATATGTTAGAAATCGTATTTGGAATATGATTAGAAGCTTAGGAATCATGTTATGATTTATGATGGTTGTTATTTGATGATTGTTGATGATGAATATTGATTATTGGTAATTATTAGAAGTGAATTAGGAGAATTGAAAATGATAGGAATGGTGTTGGTTGTTCTCGGGTAGAATGGGGTTCTTGGCCGCAGGACCGGCAGCCGGTCTAGTGCCCGGCTGGGAATTTCCTGCACCGACCCTTTTTCGTAGAATGATCATAACTCCTTCGTTACTTGCTTGATTTGGGCTTGTGACCACTCGTTGGAACCGTAAGAGGATAAGCTATCACCTCGACTTGGAATTTCTGCATTCCCATATCTAGAACTCTAGTTATGACCATTTGAAGTTGACCCTTGTTTTGATAGTTTCCAAACTTGTGATTTTTTGTGTTGTTAGTGTTGTGCTCTGAGCCGGGGTACGGCCGCCTCCCTCTTTGTAACAACCCGAAATATACCCTATTTTTCTAGTGAAAATATTTACTAACACTTTTCAGTAGAACTTAAGTTTTTTAAAATAGGAATTTTTGTTCGGAGTCTTATTTTGAAATTCCGCGTTCGTATTTGGAATTTCTGAGAGATTTCATGAAAAGACCGTTTTTAGTCATCTTTGACTTTTCTTGACTTTTAAGTCGTCTTTGACTATTCCTTGACTTTTTAAAAGTCGTCATTGACTTTTCTTGACGTTTAAGTCGTCCTAAACTTTTCTTGACTTTTTAAGTCATCTTCGACTTTTCTCGACTTTTCAGTCAACTTTGACTTCTGTTGACTTTTTCCCGACTCGTCTCATAAGTTTGAAGACCGAAATTTTATTTAAAAAAATAATATTTTTGATTTATTTTTATTTGGATTTATTAAGATTATCATAAGTTAATATTAATTATTTTGAATTATTCGGAAGTTAAAGAA
>JAIUZE010023627.1:0-11516 GCA_022085475.1 Heliosperma pusillum | reverse complement strand
GATTCTATGAGTTCTAGAAGGTGAGATGCAAGCCGGCTAGGATTGATAGAGTTTGGATTACCGATTGGTAACTGATTCACATGATTACGTGTTGATTAGGGTTTGAGTGTATCAGGGCCATGTTACATGGTAACCGCTGAGCCAGCATACCAGCTTCCCGACCTCGAGTTATATTTTATTATCGGATTCACATGATAGCTTTCATATGATAGGTTATATGTTAGTTATTTGTTTCATAACATGAAAAGCATATCTTATATGTTAAAGTTTTGTATTTCCATATACATTGCTTTTATGTTATTCATGTTTAATTAAACTCGACATTTTGTGGCTGGGAGAACTCGGAGTTACTCCCCACTGACTGTGGCTTCCGTGTTTATATTTAATGCGGTCGAACAGGTGGTGATGCATACTTGGGGTACATTGACGAGCTAGCGAGTGAAGTATTTACCTTGGACCTATATTCGGTTCTTAGATTGTATATTATTATACACTCTTTTATTTTAGTTTTTATACGGGAGATATGTCTCCCGTCTTGTATATTTCTTTTGTATAATATTATTTCCGTTTTGTAATGACCCTTTTTATTTTATGACACCTTCGTATTGTATTTTCATCTTTTATCTAGTTTAAATTATTTTTTTTCTTTCCGCAAATTTTGAGGGTGTCACAGATTCACCTAAGAACGCTTTCTTTTGGTCTCCTCACTAGTATTGAGTCTAACCTAAGAACATTTTCTTTTGGTTTCCTCACTAGTTCCTAACTAGTTTTTCGTTGTGGCTTATTTTCTCCCACTCTATCTTTAGAAAAATACAACTATTTTCTTAAAAGATAGCCTTATGACCCACAAACAATTTTGTACTCATACTCGTGAGGGAGGTAGAAGTATCACAACATGACCTTAAGTGATTTACTACATGATCTTGTGCAATTCATGAAGAGAGGTTTTCATGTTTTGCATATTATAGTTTACCCTAAACTGCACATATGCTTTGATTTTCCCCAAGGAATGTAAGACTCGGTCGATAACGAGTTGTTCGGGAATGGTCACCCCATGCAATTTAAGAGTCTCAACATGCTCAATCAATTTGAGTACATGAGGGCTAACTTTTGGTCCTCTTTTAAGTTCATGTTGAATAATGTGAAAGCTGTCTCATATGGTAAGATACTAGGAGCTTGTGAAAAACATGGTCACAAGCTTGGCATAGATCTCATAGGCCGTGCTCATCTTATGACACTCCCTTGAAGATCGGCCTCGATCGAGAAGATCAAAATATTTTTGATCGCGGCGGACTCATTGTGGTAAGCCTCATAGGCTCGCCTTGCGGCGGCGGTTGACCTTTCATTAGGTGTTTTAGGAGAGGCTTTGGTAAGATAACGAACTTGTCGTCACCCTCCGCGGTCAAACGGAGTTGCATGTCCCAATCGGTAAAATTAGTGCCATTCTTTTCTAACTTGCATCGATCCATGAAGGATCGAAGCCATGTGACATTCGAGAGAGTTGGAGCATTGGTGGTGGTTGATGAAAAAGCATTTGCCATGCGAATAAACAATATTAACTACAAATTTTAGACATAAAGGAAATGTCAACATTTATCATTTTAAATACTTGTAAACATTTTAAACAAGTTTTTAACATATAAATAGTGACCTCTACCATACTATTATAAATAATTCTGAGATCCAAATTCATATCAACTTGGGCACGGTAAGCTGATTCATCCCTCATTAACATAATTAAGTGGATTAACTCTTTAATCGATTCTACATTAGAACTCTCGGTCGATAATATTACTTTAATATTTATCTTAAGCCCAGAACACATGCGGCTACGGTCGCGAATACTTCCGTTGAGCTCAATCCAAATTTCGAAATAATAATGTGACAACCCTCGCGAATGCGGAAATATAAAACATACAAGCATGTGAATTACATAGCGGAAATATGAAGTTTTTAAAAACTTTTATACATGCAAGATAGAAATACGAGGAATGTCAGTAATTACAAACCAAATATAAAATAGTACAAGAGACGTAGTCTCTAAAAATGTTAACCAACAACAAAGTCATTAGCAACTAGCTAATCAACGTCTAGAGGTGTGTCATCCAGGGACAACGCCCGCTAGCTCACACCCGAACCCAAAATACGACAAGCAAAAAGCCATCCATGCAAGCAACCTGTTCATTCATGAAAAATATGAACGCCACAATCAGTGGGGAGTAACTCCGGTTTCTCCCAGCCATATCACATTAAACCTACATATAAGGAAATACAAAAGTAAAATCATGCATATATAGATATACGTGTGAGTTACAATACGAATAAATAGGCAATCCAATATATAATGATAAGATCATATGGAAATCAAATCCGAAACCATCATGTTATTCAAAGACTCGGGGAAGACACTCTTAGGAAACCGAATACGCTCACTAGGGCTTGCATCTCACCGTTAGCGGTATAAGTTTGATAAGATTGAGACTCGACAAACAAACCATGCCAAATCATGCAATGACTATGAATAAATCCATCATGTTATCATACATTCAAGCAACCCAATACATAGACGGTGCCCAATCATGCAATGACCATGAATAATATCATGAAATCACGCATTCAAGAACGACGACACAAGACGACATCTCTCACGGTAAATGAAACGCACTAGCACCGTGTACATGGCAAGTATGATTAAAAGGCATCCACGGGATAAATATTTCCCTGAACTCATACACGATGCTACATTTCGTATATGTAGACTAATTTCCTCCTGGTAGAACGACGATTATAATACCCGGTCTTAGTCTAAATTTGGCCAGAATCCCGAAATCACATTTTCCGGTTCGACATGCGATAAAACGTTTCGCATCCAAGACTCGGTCTTACACATGACGCCGAGTACCCCAAATTCAGTAGATCAATTCACGAAAGAGGCGGAAAAGAGCACAAGCCTCATAACAAGCGGTACGCTACATGCAAATAACACCACCTCGCAAGTACACAACATTTGACGGCCGGGTCGATCAACGCATAGCGTTCAACTCCCAACAACGTCGTCGTATGCCCACTAACACATGCATTTAAGCAGTAGGATACCTCTCCGTTCCGACATTCCAGCCTTACGAACGGGAAGGTAGCCAAGGGAATGAGAGTACAAAGCACAAGATAAAATAGTGCTCAAACCGTATCATTTGTAAAAACCGACTCAAAGTGGGACATAGCAAAAACCGTCACAAAACATGTGATACAAGCGAATGAAATATCATACATCCAAAACATGAATATTAATTTTTAAAGGGCAAAGAGAATGATGAGAGAGAAAGTTAGAGAGAAGTACTCCTAATTTTCTAGGGTTCTTGGGTTTTGTGCAATGGCTAAAACCAATGTTACTAATCATTCTCTTAATGTTTCTAAATCAATTAGTAAAAATAGTATATCATCTTCTAATATACAAACAAATAACAATTCTAATACGTCAAATAATATAAACTCAAATAGTAAAAATGGATCTACTGGGAAATCGTCTCAGGTGAAAGTGATTACTTCGCGACAAAATGAAATTCAGTGTGCTCAGGAGGCGGTCCAACAGAAATTACAGGGAGAGAAAGAGGTTGTCTCTCAGGTGGAAGCTGAGACGGAGGATCAATGGAAGGAAGTAGTATCAAAACGGAGGAAACAGATGATGACTCGTTCTAGGGAGGAGCAAATGGAATCACGGGAGGAAAATACATCAGATGTGTGTGTGGAAAAAGGTACTACTCTAAAAATTACAATTGATGATGTACAAGATGAGATTAAGTATTGGTCTTCTGCTGTTTATGGATATGTTATGGGGGCTAATCCTCCACGAATGGTTTTAGAGGGGTTCATTAGAAGAGTTCTGGTGGATTATAATATATCTAAAGTCTCTTTTCTACCTAATGGATTATTTGTGATTCGTTTTGCTGAAGTAGAGCACCAACAACTTGTTCTGAAAAAAGGGATTCTACTCTTAGATGGTAAACCAGTTATTTTACGACCTTGGGATCCTCAGGTTAAAATGGCTAAGGTATCGATTAAGAAGGTCCCTATTTGGATCAAACTGGTGGGGCTGGATTTGAAGTTCTGGGGGGAAAAGTGTTTGATGAAACTGGCATCATTAATTGGCAAGTTTGAAAGAATTGATGATGTTACTATAATGCGCACTTTACTAGGCTTTGCTAAGGTGCTTGTAGAGGTTGAGGTGGATCAGAGTTTCCCTACACAGATTGTGTTTGAGGATGAGTTGGGTCAGGAGGTCACTGTTGCTGTGGAATATGATTGGATACCAATAACTTGCTCGAGTTGTACTGGTATGGGACACACTATGGAGATGTGCAGGAAGTTTAGAGGTCCTATAAAACCTGTGACAGGACCTAATAGGAAGGTGTGGAAAAAGAAGGAGGAGGTTAGGCAGGTTAATGATCAACAGGAATTCCCTAGCTTACAGCACAGCTTAGGGATAACCAGTGGTCAAAAGGAAGGAAGGATGGAGAAGGAAGATGGTGGTGTAGGTATTACACCAGATAATACCCCTGCACCTATGACTTATAGTGCTGTGCTTACCCCTGCTAGGGTCATCACTAGGCTCACTAGACACGAGACTAGAGTTTCTGACAGACAGCAGAGTGGTTTTGCTTTGCAATTTAATAGTGCTTTGGGGAAGGAGTCAGCATTGGTAGATAGAGGGGGTGGGGATGATAATCCTCCATCTCATCATGACTAGAATTGGAGTATGGAACATTAGGGGCCTGAATAATGAGATTAAACAGAAATATATTAAGTGGTATCTTCATTAGATGGGTGTTGAGATATTTGGGCTCCTTGAGACAAGAGTGAAATCCTTGTCTCTAAATAAAGTAGCAGGTAATGTCTGTTGTGGTTGGTCCTATGTTACGAATCATGCTCAACATGATGGTGGGAGAATTTGGGTGTTATGGAAGAACCAGGGAATTAAGGTGGATGTAATGGTAGTGACTTCTCAGTTGATCCATATTAAGGTGCAGACAGGGCATAATAATAGAAGTTATTATATTACTTTTGTTTATGGGATGAATAAAATTGAGGAGAGAATACCCCTATGGAATGATCTAATGAGTCTTAATACTGTGGAGCCTTGGATCATCCTAGGGGATTTCAATAATGTTCTACATGCTAGTGAGAAGATTGGTTTGCCTGTTAAGGATTCAGAAACTGTGCCATTTCAAAATGTTATAAACAATTGTGATCTGAGTGACATAAAGACCTTGGGGGCTTTTTTCACCTGGAACAATAAGCAACCAAGTGGCACTAGGGTGTTTAGTAGGATTGATAGAGTGTTGATTAATGATGGATGGCTCAATTTAAGGCCTAATGCTTATGCTTACTATGGGCCTGAGGGAGACTTTGATCATTGTCCTTGTTTGATTGAGGAGGGTGGTATGATGACTGGTGGTAAGAAACCTTTTAAGTTTTTTAACATGTGGAGTAAGGTGAAGGAGTACAAGGAGATTGTGAGAGCTGGTTGGAATAAGCAGAGTATAGGTTCCCCTATGTTTAGAGTGGTGTACAAACTTAAACATCTTAAACCTCTTTTGAAAAAGCTGAATAAGGAACTTTTCTCAGATGTTGAGAGGAATGCTGAAGTGGCTTATATCATGATGATGGATTGCCAGAGAGAGCTTCAACAAGATCCTACTAATTGTACCCTCATGGATAAAGAGTACCAAGTTAGAACTAGTTATAAGATGCTTGCTGAGGCCAAGGTGGATTTTCTAAGACAAAAAGCTAAGTGTCAATGGGCAAAAGATGGTGATACAAACTCTGCAATGTTTCACAAGATCATTAAGCATAGGCAGATTCAGAATAAAGTTTTTAGAATTGAAGGACTGCAAGGAGATATTTTTGATCAGCCTGAAGATATTACAGAAAGCTTTTGAGGATTACTACCAATCTCTTTTGGGATCCTGTGCTCTAACCTCTGAGTTTTATCTTAATATCATGAGGACAGGTCCTAGAGTAGAGCAGGAGGATTGGGAGGATTTATGTAGTATTCCTACTGCTGCTGAGATTAAGAGAATTGTAGATTCTATTCCTGATGATAAGAGTCCTGGTCCGGATGGCTATACTAGTTGTTTCTTCAAGACTAGTTGGGGGATCATTTGTGATGATGTTTGTGAGGCTGTCCAGGATTTCTTCAGATCAGGTAAACTGCTTAAGCAGATTAATACTACTAATATTGTACTTATCCCTAAGAAGGAGAACCCTAGTAGTGTTAGGGATTTTAGACCCATAGCCTGTTGCAATACTATATATAAAATTATCTCTAAGTTGCTGTGTGAGAGACTTTCCAAGGTGCTACCTAAAATTGTTAATCCTGCTCAGTCTGCATTTATAAAAGGCAGGAGCATCATGGGGAACATTCTTATCAGCCAGGATTTGGTTAGACTTTATAATCGGGCTAATCCTTCTCCTAGATGCTTGATAAAGGTGGATCTGAGAAAGGCCTATGATTCTATTGAATGGGTCTTTGTTCAGAATATCCTTAAGAGCCTGAACTTCCCTGCTAGTTTCTTGAAGAGTATCATGCAGTGTATTACTACTACTGCTTACTCCATTGTTCTGAATGGAAGTTCCTTTGGTTTTTTCCCTGGAAAGAGAGGTTTGAGACAGGGAGACCCCCTTTCTCCACTTATCTTTACTCTTTGTATGGAATACTTGAGTAGAATCTTAAGTATGATTGGTGAACTTCCTGGTTTTAAATTTCATCATTTATGTAAAGGGTTGAATCTTAATCATCTCATGTTTGCTGATGATCTCCTCATTTTTTGTAAGGGTGATATAAAGTCTATATTCATGATTGTAGAGGGATTTAATGTGTTCTCTAAGGCTTCAGGGTTGCAGATTAATACTGAGAAATCTGACCTGATTATCAAGGGGGTTGACAGGGAGACTGAGGAATTCATCCTAAATCATACTGGTTTTGCTAGAGGGACTTTACCTTTCAAGTATCTGGGAGTCAACATATCTCATAAGAGGCTGACTAGGGTGGATTGTAAGTTGTTGGTTGATAGGATGACTGCTAGAATAAAAGGGTGGAACAGGAGGAAAATTTCTTACTCAGGGAGACTAGTTTTGGTTAAATCTGTTCTGAGTACCATTCATAATTATTGGGCACAAATCTTCATTCTACCTGTGGGAGTCATTGATACTCTTAAGGCTCTTTGCAGAAATTTTCTTTGGGAAGGGGAGGACACATACTCAAAGGCTCCCCTTGTTGCTTGGAATATTTTATGCAAGAGTAAAAAGGAAGGGGGTCTTGGCATCTATGATAGTACCATCTGGAATACTGCTGCTGTTGGTAAGTTAGTTTGGTGGATCATGCTCAAAAAAGATCATCTTTGGATAAAGTGGATTGACAAGATATACTTGAAAGGAAGAAACTGGCTTTCATATAGTCCCACTAGCTCAAGTTCTTGGGCTTGGAGGAAGATATGTGGAGTCAAGGAGGTACTTAAGTTGGGTTTGCAATCAGAGGAATGGCAGGAGGAAGCAGGTTACTCCATTCTTAAAGGATATAAGTGGCTGTCTGAGGCTGATAATAATAGAGTGGAGTGGTATAACATCACATGGAACAGATTTAACATTCCTAAACATTGCTTTATCTATTGGCTTGCTGTTAAGGGTAGATTGCTTACCTTAGATAGGATGCATAGAAGAGGTTATGTAGGAAATACAAACTGTTTTCTGTGTGGGTACACTGCTGAAGATCATCACCACTTATTTCAGGAATGCTGTTTTGCTCAGAAATGCTTCAAATGTTTGGATGAGTGGCTTCAATTCAGGCATACAGGAGAGCACAGTCCTACTGCATTGATTAGATTGAGACTGAGAACTGGTTTCATCAGAAAGGTGTATTGGTCTTTAGTTGTGGCTGTCTATTATAGCATTTGGCAATGCAGGAATAAGTGTAGATTGGAGGCTTATGTACAAAGGCCTGAAAAGCTAATTCAAAGTGTTTGTGCTCAAGCTAGGATGCGACTTATGCAGCTCGAGCTTGGAAGTATTAAACGTGAAGAGGTTCTATGGTGTAGGGCTAGGAATTTAATGTAGTTGAAAGTTTTTTGTATGTGATGATGGTTGTATGTGTTAAGTTGGTTTGCTCCTATTTGTAAAAGGAATATGTATTGATTGGCTTAGTGCCTTATTAATCAAAGCTTACATTTGCACCAAAAAAAAAAAAAAAAAAAAAAACATGAATATTATAAGTCACTACGTAAAATTATACAATAAACGGATCATGCGAACTATTATAAATTACGAGTTTTAGAAATTAAATGAGAAAAACACAGCCGTGTTCCAGGCCGGTCAGGAGGCCGGCGGCCGGTACCCCGGCTCGGAGCACAACTACACACAAAAAGCAAGTTTGGAAACTAACTAAAACAAGGGTCCACTTCAAACGGTCATAACTAGAGTTTTAGATATGAAAATGCAGAAATTCTAAATCGAGGTGATAGCTTATCCTCTTACGATTCCAACGATAGGTCACAAGCCCAAAACAAGCAAGTAACAAAGGAGATATGATCATTCTACGAAAAAGGGTCGGTGAAGTGAATTCCCAGCCGGCCACTGAACCGGCAGCCGGTACTTCGGCCAGGAGCACCATTCTACCCGAGAACAACATATACAAGTTCAATCATTTTCAATTCTCATATTTAACTTCTATCAACTATCAACAATCAATAATCATCATCAACAATCATCAACTAACAACAATCATCATCAATAACTCAATTCCTAAGCTTACTAATCATATTATAAATACGAATTCTAACATAGAAATCATATAAAACACGTAAATGATATCGAGTAACCCTTCACCGTTACCTTTACGCGTCTTTAATCGATTCTAAACCTTCCTAGTCTCCACCTACATACAATTAGATAATAAAAGATGAATATCATTCACCTTGAGAAAGACGGATAATTAAAAAAGCGAGAAAGACGGTAATTTTATTACCAATACGGATAGAGGAAGCTAAGAGGGGAAGAATAAGACGAACTTACGTGAATTTCAACAAGAAACGAGTGAGATATGATGAATCTAAGAATGGATCAAAGAGGGAGGCAAGGGTTTTGGATTGGGTTTCTTAGTGATGAAGTAATGTGTTGTGTTTGTGAATGAAAAATAGATTAAATGGTAGTATGATATGTATAAGGAAAAAGTCAACAAAAGTCAAACTCGCCTTAAGACGGGATTCTCATGGAATCTCGCGGAAATTCCAAATACGAACTCGGAAATTCTAAATTCTACTCGGAAAATTAAATTTACGATTAAAACTAAAATTCGCTGAAAAGTATCCGTAAAATATTTTTACTAGAAAAATAGGGTACATTTGGGGGTGTTACAATCACCCCACCTTTTAAAAAGTTTCGTCCTCGAAACTTGAGAGTAGAAAAAAAAAGTATCAAGGACAAGAGTCGGTTTTCAAAAATTAATACGAAAACTTTTATAAGGAAAACATTTATGAAACGAGGTTCATCTTGAAAAGGGTTTAAGGAAATTTTCACAAGTGCGAAACTTATTTACGAATCACAAGAGTGCCCGTCGCGAACGAGAACTCTAGCTATTAAAACCAAATCAAAGTCGAAATAGTAAAATCGAAAATCAAACAAGCGTTAGTAAGTGCAAGACTAGTCACCAGACGTCTCCAATAATAAGTCCAAACATCCAACCAAACGCAAAATCCAAATATAAAAGCAAAAGAAATCCATTTTCTCCAAAAAGAGGGTACACAAACCATCTTTAGACTTCTTTGAAAAGTTAAACTAGAAATATAATATGGAAATTTGAAAGTTTTATCAAAGTTAAAATCAAATAACAAGACATTACACGTACATAGAGCGACTCGCACAATTCACACACAATTCAGGTAACAAAATATATACAAAACACGCAGAAACGAAACAAATCGAACTCTTTGGGATAGGAAGATCAAGATAAAGTCGGCAAGAAGATCTACAAGAATTCGACATCACTAACTCTACTAATAAACCAAATCCTCAAGAGAATGCAATTTACCCAATTTGCAACTCATCATTTTCAATCATCAGAATTCCTACAAAAATATTCCATAATCACGAAACTTCGAGTAACAAATCCCAATTATTCAAATCCAATTAGAATCTACTAAGGTCCATCGGCACGGTAGACTCCACAACTAACAATCCACATGAAAGATTTATTACGCACTCTAATCTTCTTAGTTTCATCAAAACTCTTACTATAAACTACCAACAAAATATTTATCTATGGAAACATGATCGCTAACAACCACAAAGTAAATGACTTACCATGAAATCCTTTAATCCAATTTACTTCAAACTCATTATCCTAAATTTACAATGAACTTTCTCATCCTCGAAAATCAAAACACAATCCACGCAACCAAACATAATTATCTAAGATCCAACTAGTCTCATCCAAAGTCTCACGACAAGGGAAAATCCACAATCCATTATCGCTTATAAGAATTCTTTAATACGCCCTAACATCCTTAATTCGATCATTACTACGCTCGAAGCCTTAAAAATAAATAGTCACATTAGCAAACTACGGTTCCTTAAGAATAAAAGAGAATTACTAATTCCAAACCACAAATGACCAATCACTTGGAAATCAGACAACCATTCAAATCATTTAGATCATCTAAAACTCAAAATGAATCGATTTTCATTTATGACATAAACTCCTCAAACTTTGGGTACCAACTCAATTACCCTAAAGCAAAGTCTCTTTTAGAATCCACCAATTAGAGACATCTAATTCCCAAATGATATCCCAAGCAACCGATATAATACTCAACAACAACGAATATCATCTCGCTCAACGTGATTCCCAAAATAGCACTACACTAGCAAGCTCAATAAATGAAGCCACCAAGAGAGTACAATACCACCAACAGATTCATCCTAAGGTTTAAATCCCAATCCTATTCATGATCAAAATCAACACGAAGCTAGCTAACAACATAATCATCTCACCAGAGGAAAGACAATGACACCATGACATTGGAAACGATAGGAGATTTCGAGGGAAACACGAACGCGATAAGATCGGACGAAAATTAGAGGAACGCTAGAGGCAGGGAGCGAAAAGCTATATATTGGATGAATATAGCTATGAAGATAGCCAAGCAAAGGAAAAGATAAGAGAAAACAATTTCCTAGGAATCGGGCTTAGTAGGAACTTGCATGAAAGGAAATGGAAAGGGATAATGGCACGAGAAAAAGGTTTAAGGTTTAATCCACAAAATTTCTCCTTTCAGGCTTAGGGTGATAGTAAAGCAACTCATCCCAAACAAAGGTCTCTTACAAGGGACCATCGTACCACAATCATCAAAGTAAGGTACACCTAGATTTAACAAATCGATAACAACCCAATTCATCCACCCCTTTCATATAACACGGATTCCTAATTGCGGAATTGCAACTCAAGCATATTAACATTCTCTCAACTC
>JAIUZE010023626.1:0-39573 GCA_022085475.1 Heliosperma pusillum | reverse complement strand
TGGCTTTCAATTACGCATCTGTACCTTCAAAATCTAAATCTTATGTGAATCAGAAGCAGTCGTTTAAACCTACTGTGCGTCATAACAATAATCAATATAATAAACCTAGCAAACCCTATCCTAAGAAGAAAAGAATTGTCAAACAGATATGGGTTAGGAAGGATCAAATACATAGAGTCACTAACCAAAAAGGACCCAACTTAGCGTGGGTACCTAAAAGCTGTATTTGATTCTCCTGCAGAAAATAGTGAAAGAAAACAATCTTTGGTATCTCGACAGTGGATGTTCGAGGCACATGACTGGAAACAAGAATTTATTTCTTTCACTAGAGCCCTTCAACGGTGGCAAGGTCACCTTTGGAGACAACAAGAAGGGCAACATAATCAGTGTAGGTAAGATTGGTATATCTTCTTCACATGCTATCAATAATGTATATCTGGTAGATGGCCTTAAGCATAACTTGCTAAGCATCTCTCAACTATGTGACAAAGGCAACAAAGTCGTTTTTCATTCAAATGTTTGTCGTATCATAGTTGAAGGAACTAGCAATGTTATCTTAGAAGGTCTACGTAAACGGAACGTGTATATGATTAATTTAAACAAAGTCACTACAAGTTCCTTTACGTGCATGAAAGTCACTGTGGATGATTCATGCTTGTGGCACAAGAGGTTTGCACACATCAGTCCAACGATTTTAAAGAAACTCAAGTCTTGGGATTTAGGTGAGGGTCTACCCTCAATCAAATTCGAACAAGAAAAGATGTGTGACTCATGTGCCCGTTGTAAACAAGTTAGATCTTCATTCAAACCGAAAAGAGTAGTAAGTACAGAGCGTCCACTTGAGTTGGTACACATGGATCTATGTGGACCTATGAAAGTAAGAAGCCGCGGTGGATCAAGGTACGTATTTGTCCTAGTCGACGACTACTCCAGGTATGTATGGCCTATCTTTCTATTTACTAAAGATGAAACTTTCGATGAGTTTGTAGTACTAATGAAGCTCGCCCAAAACAAGTATGATAAGAAGTTAGTTTCCATTCGTACGGATCATGGCACCGAATTTGATAATCAAGCTTTTATAGAATATTGTAGGGAGAATGGTGTAGGACATAACTTTTCTGCACCACGAACCCCACAACAAAATGGTGTCGTGGAACGTATGAATAGAACATTAGAGGACATGGCCCGCACTATGCTTTTGTGTAGTGGCCTTCCTAAGAGTTTTGGGCAGAAGCCATTAGTACTGCATGCTATGTGCACAATAGAGCTATGATTAGACCTATTCTCAAAAAGACTCCCTATGAACTTTTAAGAGGGAGAAAACCCAATATAGCTCACCTTCGTTGCTTCGGGAGTAAATGTTTTGTCCATAATAATGGAAAAAGTAATTTGAGCAAATTTGATCCACGAAGTGACGAAGCTGTGTTTGTTGGCTATTCTAATCATAGTAAAGCTTTTAAAGTTTTTAACAAACGAACTTTGTGCATAGAAGAAAGTGTTCATGTTGTATTTGATGAAGATAGTGTACTTGAACAAGTTGAACAGAATGAAGAAGAAGACATGAATGATCCAGACTTTCGCCTCTCCAGAGATGACGTGCCAGAAAATAATGAAGAAGTTATTGAAGGAATCAATGATGAACTTGATAAATCCGCAAATGACCTTGAACAGAGAACTGAGACAATTGTTGATGATACGAATGTCTCTTCTCAAAACAAGGAAAAGGAAACTGAAGTTATAGCTGATGATGCTATAACTTTGAACCAGAACCAAGATGGTGTAACTGAAGTTGTACCAACTTCAGCTATAACCCCAGAGTCCAACTCAGGGGGAACCAATCTTGATTCTGAATCATTTGAGGAAAATGAGAGTTCATCAGATGATGATGAGCCTAGGAACTCTAAGAAATGGAAATATATGAGTTCTCATCCTATGGATAGTATCCTAGGAAGTTTGAATAAGGGAGTTCAAACGAGGCGAACATTAAATAACTTTTGTTCATTCTATTCTTTTCTGTCTACCATAGAGCCCACCAACATCAAGGAAGCTCTTGCAGAATCCGACTGGATTGTGGCTATGCAAGAGGAGCTTCAACAGTTCGAACGTAATAAAGTATGGCACCTTGTGCCACGACCTCCTAATCGAACTGTGATTGGTACTCGATGGGTATTCAGAAATAAATTGGATGATTCAGGAGTTATAGTTCGTAACAAGGCTCGATTGGTCGTTCAAGGTTATAATCAACAAGAAGGGATTGATTATGACGAGACATTCGCTCCAGTAGCAAGACTTGAAGCTATTCGCTTGCTCATCGCCTTCGCAGCTCACAAAGGAATGAAATTATTCCAAATGGACGTTAAGACTGCATTTCTTAACGGTTATTTGGAAGAAGAGGTTTTTGTTGAACAACCTCCTGGATTTTTGAATAGCAAGTTTCAAAACCATGTTTTTAAACTCGATAAAGCTTTATATGGTTTGAAACAAGCGCCTAGGGCTTGGTACGACAGATTGTCAAAATTTTTATTACAAAACAATTTTAAAAGAGGATCTGTCGACAAAACCCTATTTCTAAAATCCGAGGGTTCTGATTTACTTGTTGCTCAAATTTATGTAGACGATATTATTTTTGGTTCTACTAACAATAAATTGTGCAAGTATTTTTCAGATCTTATGACCTCAGAATTTGAAATGAGCATGATGGGAGAATTAAAATTCTTCCTAGGATTGCAGATTCAACAAACCAAAGAAGGCATAAAGATTCACCAACAAAAATATGTCAAGGAGCTAATCAGAAAATTTGGTATGGAGAACGCTCATCCAATGGACACACCTATGGTAACTGACAAAAAGTTGACCTTAGACGAAAATGGTAAGTCCGTAGATGAGACTACATATCGAGGTATGATTGGTTCTTTATTATATTTAACTGCAAGTAGACCTGACATTATGTTCAGCGTATGTGTCTGTGCTAGATTTCAATCATGTCCTAAGGAATCACATATGATTGCAGTTAAACGTATCTTGAGATATTTAATTGGTACATCTAATTTATATTTGTGGTATCCACTTGAGTGTAATTTCAATCTAGTAGGATATTCAGACGCAGATTATGCGGGATGTTCGTTAGATAGAAAAAGTACCTCTGGATTCGCTACTTTTGTTGGACCTTGCATAATAACGTGGGGCTCAAAGAAGCAAAATTCGGTTGCGTTATCCACTGCAGAAGCCGAATATATCGCTGCAGGACTGGTATGTTCTCAACTACTTTGGTTAAAGCAACAACTATGTGATTATGGTGTTAATGTTGGTTGTATGCCTGTTTTCTGTGATAATACGAGTGCTATTGTTATTTCTAAGAACCCAGCTCAGCATTCTCGTACTAAGCATATAGACATTAGACATCATTTTTTGCGTGACCATGTAGAAAAGGGCAACATTAAACTCGAATTTTGTAGTACTGATGTTCAATGGGCTGACATTTTAACAAAGGCGTTAGCGAGAAGACGTTTTGAGATTTTGCGGTTGGAAATTGGTTTAATCGGTAGCAATTAAATTCATCTTATTTATTTTGTGAACCTGCGTGACTGGCTAGATTAAGACGAGATTATATGACTGTGTCCGCATATTTCATTGCTAGTATATTTGTGTTTAATATAATATATTTTACGTGAGTATCTTGCATATTTAGTGTTTTATGGAAATTAAATTATGAACCACATATTTGCCAAAAACCTATCTTATTCACTTTCCAAAATTGACCAAATTCTACCCATGTATACTATACTAGCCGAAAGTCTCAAAATATTACCTTTCCATATCTTTTTATTTACCAAAACTCTATCCTTACCATATCCCAACAAAAATAACCACCCAAGATTCTTTTCCTACCCAAATTCTAATTGAAAAAAAAAAAAAAAAAAAAGGAAAAAGCTACATTGGGACGGCACACCCATGTGCATAAGTACAAAAATAAAACCTACCTCTTACACATTCATAATTACCCTCTTCCACCTATTACTTTTACCACTTCAATACTCAACCAACTTTTACTATCTTCTTCATCAATCTCACGGCACCCACAACAACACACAATACCCAAACCTTCAACCCTTCAACAATGGCTTCTACTAGATCAAAAATTGCCAAAAACCCAAATCCTAAAACCCCCAAGCCAAGCATGCCTAAAAATACCTCTTCTCCTCCCACACAACAATCACCCAACCCAAACCAAACCGAGTCGGGTGCGGGGCTTGAGGGTACGAAAAGAAGACGGTTAAATAAAGGCAAAGGTAGACTCCAAGAAGAAGCTACAAACGACACCACGGACGCGGTTCCCGAGGCACCACGGGTCACATTACGTGATTTTTCTCCTCAAGAAACATCATTGGGGATTGATAAACTCCGTCTTACAAAAGACGAAAGAAAACTTGTGAACCGGGTTGCTCAATATGGAATACACGGTGGTCGGTATTATCCTAAGGCTTGGTGTGACAAGTATAGGGCTTTGGGATTCTTTTCGGATTTTCTGAATTTCCAAGAATGGGAAACGGTGGCTGAGTTTTCGGGTCCGGTGTATCCGATTGAGGTAATCCAGTTCTTTTCCTCTGTTTCTTTAGACAATGGAGTCTTGCATGCCGTCATAAATGGCCGTGCAGTTTCGTTTTCCGTGACGGACTTTTGTACTCTGTTTTTGGTTCCTGATGATGGAATCAAAATCAATCCGAGTACGTCATGGGAAGAACTGACGGACATGGCTAAGCTGGAGGTTAAGCAGTATTTTGATGTTGGGGCGACGGTGTCAAGTTGTGTGTTGGCTGGTAGTGTTTCTCCGAAACTGAAATTTCTGTTAAACTTTTTATGGAATACTGTAATTCCGCGACGGGGCGGACGTGATAAAATTGCATGCTATGAGAAGTTAGTTGTTAAGCATTGGTTGGAGGGCAATCGGGTTAATTTACCTTCTCTTGTTTTTAATCGTATTTCACAAACCGCTTTCTCGGTGACCGAAGACAAATTTTACTCTACTCTTGACTTGCCGTATGGCATGTGGTTGTCACGGCTCTTTGAGTCAAAGGGAGTTGTTGATGTGCAAAATTATGGGGTCGCGGTAAAGGATGAGATGTGTGATACGTTCTTGAAATTTATGAAGCTTGATGCTAATGGTCCGGAGTTGTTATTTTTGGTCAAAGGAGGTTCGGTTGGTGCAATGACGGGTGGGGCTGATTTTTCTGTGATTGAATCCAAATTGGATATGTTCATTGGTAGTATTATGGAGCGCTTGGATGCGCAGGATAAGAAAATTGAGACGGTTTTGGACACGGTTGTTCAAGCCGTGGCTGTGGGTTCTTTGGGCTCAACCCGTGACCAAGGTGGGTCGGGTGTGAGTCATGCGATGAGGACATGGATGGATGGTGTGGATGATCGCCTTGCTAAGTTGGAACGAAATATTATCGATTGTAAGCAAGAGGCGTATAGGCAAAGGGATAGGATGACATTCTTGGTGAGCCAAGGCGGGTCGTTGGTTAAGAGCGGGACGGAGATGCGGGAGGGAATGCGTACAATTTATGATGCGACGGAGGCTCTTTCATTGAAAGTCCGGAACTTTGATGTTTGCCTCACCGCTCAAGCTTCTCATGTATCAAATTGCCTTGACCGTCTTTCCACTCTTGAGTACCGCACTAGGCCCGGTTATGTCGATCCTAACAAAATCCGTCAACCCAAAATGCCTTGATTTTTCTATCCTTGGTTGTTTTAACTCTTAAACTACTAATCCTATTCGGCCCATTTGGCTTATTTTGAAATTGTCTATTCGGCCCAATGGCAACTAATACTATCTTTTGTGGTTTGTAGTTTAATCAACATTTTGCACTTTATTTTGCTTGATATATATCGTCTTATATTGCGTATTTTGCATATCTATTTCTTGCCTTGACATGTGTTATTCTAGTCGTTTCATGTCTTTGTTCTTGTCTTTTCAATGATGCCAAGAGGGGGAAGAAATGATATGATTTGAGTCTTTGCTTAAGCTTGCTCCTTGTCAAGACTCGTTATCTCTTAAATTCTCTCAAGCTATAACTTTGGCTAAGTTGTTTTGTTCTTGCGATCAAAGTTGCTATAACTTTGGAGTGCTTTGTTGAGGGGGAACTATACTTAGTCACATTGTTAAGAAGAAATCTTGAGGAAATCATATGAGACTTGTCATCATCAAAAAGGGGGAATTTGTTGGACCAATTTGATTGTTTTGATAATGACATATGCTTACGTAATAATATGTTTTACTCAATATATCATATACGTGTAATTGTGTGCTTTTAGTCTTATTATAGCTAGCAACAATTATGAGAAGAAAGATCAAAGTTAGGCATAACTTTGATAAAGTCTGTGAGACAAAGTTATACCAACTTCAGGAATAACTTTGGAAGTGAACATGGAAGTTATAGCTCACCAGGCATAACTTTAAGGAAAATCGCTTCAACCAAGATCTACATAAATCTACACAAGACTCGAGATGGAGGGTCTTTGTGATCAAGATGAAGAGATGATCCGTATACTGAAGATCTTTGTGAAGATTAGATAGTATAGGTCGTCATTCGGTAACTATTCCATTCGAGAGATTTTATGTTCAAAAGTTATAGCTTTAGCCTATGATTTTGAATGATAAAATATTGATGCATGATTTTGGAAATAAAATGTTTTGAAATGTTTTCAAAAGTGAAAGAGTTTTATTTTTATATTTATCAATTATTTTAATAGAGAATATATTTATGAGATTCTATTGGTTAGTAATACAACTTATGGGTTGTCATGCTACCTAGGGTTTCTAATATATTCTATCTCAATTTGTTGTTAACCTAATTAGCCCACCTAGGGTTGGAGCCATCTAGGGTTTCGTGGAAACCTAGTATTGTGCCTCCTAGGGTTGCGTGCCTCCTAGGGTTTCGTGAGCTAGGATTCGGCCTCCATAGGTTTGTTTCCTTAGTTTACCTAATCTAGGATTCTACTATATCTTTACAACAATATTTTGAGATATCAAGATAAATATATTTCTATAAGATAAACCAAATAATATTTTGAGATAAAGATATTTCTAAAAGATAAGCAAATATTATTTTATGGTAAGATAAATATCTTTATTAAATATTATACTAGGGTTTTAGATCTACTATGATTCTTCTACTATAAATACTCATTCACATACAAATTGCAAGCAACACGAGATACACGGATTTACACGGCACATATATTATTTACTAGTGTTGATTTTCAAAATCGTTTTAAAGCAAACATTTGAGCAAATATTTATTATTTTTAGAGTTTGTTTTTAAAAGAGTTGTGCATCAATTATTATCAATCGCTTGAGTGAAATACGTTATTGGATAATAGTACATCATTATAAGCTTACAATTCTTTAACGGGAATCTGTGTGAGTTATATTGTACTTTCTTATTAGCGTAAGATAGTATAGAGTATTTAGCGATACTCACCTTGAGTTATAATCATAGTGTTGATTATACGAGTGGGTTGGTAATTTTTGTAATCCGTAGAAAGGTACTAAAAATTATTAATCGAGAATAGTGGACGTAGGTTTCAACGTTTGAAACTGAACCACTTCAAAAATCGTGTGCCTCTCTCTTATCTCTTTACTTTTCGTTATTTCGTTATTCGCGCTTACTTTGATTAATTAATTAGTTGATTTTAATTCATAAGATCAAATAATTAATTACATATCATATAAATCGAAAAAGTGGGGCTAGTTTTTAATACTCAATTCACCCCCCCCCCCCCCCCTCTTCGTATTCGTCAATAGACTCTACACCCTCAAATTCTCCAATAGGCGGCTACAAATTCTTTGACACTAAGCTTCAAAGGGGCCAAAAAGTTGGCCCACACGTGCTCAAATGGTTGAGCACGCGGGACCCTTAGAGCGTCTAGGGTGCAAAATTCCGAAGCAATTGGTGGTGGGTAAGATCCTTCATTCACTCACACCTAAGTTCAACCCAATTTAGGGTGACTATAACATGAATGGCAAGGACAAGAGTTTTTCATGAACTCCATGCACTCCTCACCCAAGCGGAGAGGGACATGGAGGGCGTAGTAGGAGTGAACCCAAGGATGTTCTTTCCATGAAAATGAAGAACATGAACCTTGGGGTGAGGAAGGACAAGGGAAAGGTAAGACTCTTTTCAAGAAAGTCGGCAAGGGAAAGGGCAAGGTCTTTATAAGCCCAAGCCCAAAGTCAACAAACACGCGGAGGCGGATTGCTATTATTGTAATGGCAAAGGGCATTGGAAAACGCAATTGCCCCAAATACTTGAAAGACAAGAAGGACGGTTGTGTGACAACGTCAGGTAAAATTCTTTCATCACTCTATATGATAGATATTAACTTTGCTAGTACATCTTCTTTGGTATTTGATACCGGTTGTGGTTCTCACCTTTGTAATCATGTACAGGGGCTGAAGGACGCGCAAGCACTAGCCAAGGGTGACGTGGACCTGCGCATGGTAAATGGAGCTAAGGTAGCCGCAGTTTCCGTGGGCACCTACGTTCTTCTTTTGCCTAATGGTTTAGAGTTGTATTTAAATAATTGATATTATGTACCAACTCTTACCAAGAACATTATCTCCATTTCCGTGTTAGACATGGAAGGATTTTCGTTTTGTATTAAGAACAATTGTTGTACTTTCTCTTTAAATGAAATGTTTTATGGCGAGGTCATTTCTATTGGAGGTATTTATGTTTTAGACATTGCAAAAGAGGTCTATCATGTAAAAAACAAGAAGCTCAAAACAGGTGAACCTAATCAATCATAGCTTTGGCATTGTCGTTTAGGGCACATAAACGAACGACGCATAAAGAGACTTTTTTCATCTAAAGTACTCAAACCATTCGATTACGAATCTTATGGCGTATGCGAATCTTGTCTTCTAGACAAGATGACTCGTGCTCCTTTTACGGGAAAAGGGACACGAGCAAGTGAAGTATTAGGGACTTATACATACGGATGTATGCGGTCCAATGACTATCCAAGCTAGAGGTGGTTATCACTACTTCATTACTTTTACCGACGACTTGAGTAGATATGGATATGTCTACTTGATGAGGCATAAAAGTGATGCTTTTGAAAAATTCAAAGAATTTCAAAATGAAGTAGAAAACCAATTGAATAAAAAGATTAAAACCCTACGATCCGATCGTGGTGGTGAATACTTGAACAATGAATTTGATTCACACCTAAAAGATTGTGGTATAGTATCACAATGGACTCCTCCTGGAACACCTCAATTAAACGGTGTATCCGAAAGGAGAAATCGAACTTTATTAGATATGGTTCGATCTATGATGAGTCTAACAGAGCTTCCTGATTATTTTTTGGGGTTTTGCTATCTTATCTGCAATATTTTCACTAAATCGAAGCCCGACTAAAGCGGCAAACAAGACTCCATATGAGATATGGACAGGGAAAGTCCCTTATTTGTCGTTTATGAGAATTTGGGGATGCGAGGCTTTTGTTAAGAATAAGTCTGACGATAAACTCGCACCCAAATCTGACAAATGTCTTTTTGTAGGATATCCAAAGGAATCACGTGCTTATTACTTCTACAATAAACACGAGGACAAAGTGTTTGTGTCTCGTGATGCAGTCTTTTTAGAAAATGATTTTATTTCTAAAAGACAGAGTGGGAGAAAATTTGAACTTGATGAAGTCCAAGAGCCACAAACCAAAAAGGACGACGAGGAAAACGTTCCCTCTTCGTCTGGTACGGTCATTATTCCTTCGGAACCTAGGAGGTCAAGCAGAATTAGTCATCACCTGATAGATACCTTGGTATTATAGAGGAAGGTGATGACTATAATGTGTTACTTTTTGAAAGTAACGAACCTACTACCTACAAAGCAGCCATTTCTAGTCCCGACTCAAAGCTATGGCTAGGAGCCATGCAATCCGAAATGGATTCTATGTACGACAATCAAGTATGGGACTTGGTTGATTTACCTAAGGAGGTAAGACCTCTTCAGTGTAAGTGGATCTATAAGATCAAAAGTGGCTGACAGGCTAAATCGCACACCTAATCAAAGATAACCAACAGGCCTAAACTAATGCAGTAAAGGAAGTCGGGATCGTATCCACAGGGAGACTAAAGAAATTCTATTTGCAAATTAATAGTCTGTCTAAGTAACAAATGGGGGTTTTGATTGTTTGTTATCTAAACTACAAGTAGTGAAGGAAAGAGAAATAAAGGAAGAAAGTGAAATCAAATATAATAAGAGAAATAGCCAGGATATCGGGTTACCACGGTCAACGACAGTCAACAATAGAACTAAAAGATTAACATAAACATGGTTTGAAGGGCAAGGAACAGTTCTTTCCGGTCTACTATTCATCCTAGAATTACTAATTTAGTTTTCGCTCTAATTAGGGTATTCTATTGTTCGCTGCAAGTTCTACCCTTTCCATATCTTACGATCTAGGTCAAGGTTTAACAAACTAATAAATCAGTCACATGCATTTAACCAATTTACTAACAATTTAAAGCAACGATTAACAAAACAAATCAATAATTATGGCTAAACTAATAATCTAATAATTATACCGTCACATAACCGCAGTTTCCCTAAATCCTAGCATAGAAGAATTAGCTACTCATAATGGATCTAATGAAATCAACTATAACAATAAGAATTGAATTAAACATGACTAAAGACAACAATTAATAGATAAAGAAATTAATAAACGAGAATGAATAACAAATAACGAGATTAAGAGAAAAAGAATTAATATAAAAGAAGATTTAATACCAAAAGGAAGGAGAAAGATTGATTCAAAGTATTAGATCTGAAGTTGCTAAAGAAACGTAGAATGTTTTTCAGTCTAAAAAGATAACCTAATTGTTCTGTCTTATAAGGCTTAAATACTAAATCCATAAGCTAGAATAATTAAGTAACTAATGGGCCAGAGCCACGAAATAACTCTCTGATTACTAGAATTAGTCGATCAAAAACTTCAGATAGTCGATCGACTAAAAGTCTGGCGAATTTCCTGCGCTGCGCACCGAACTTCAAGAGGCCGCCATTTCTTCGTTACTTGGTCAAAACGTGCATTTTTGGTGGCGTTGGAAAGCTAAGAGGATAAGCTTTCATCTCCAATTGGAATCACTGGATTATCAATTGTAGATCTTGAGATATGGCTCTTCAAAGTTGACACTAGTGACATAAGGCTCTTGAAATTCCTTCAAACTTACTTTGTTGATAGGATTTGGCTTGCATTTGCTCCTTTTTGGGTAATAACCTATAAAACTACAACACAACCCAAAGTAACAAATAGAGGAATAATAATAGCTAAAAGCTAAGTAATAAGCATTGAAATGCGTGTCAAATAGGAGAATAAACGCATATGAAAGACACGTATCAGTGGCATAGATAAACATAATGATGTTTACAAAGCTAGATTGGTGGCAAAAGGTTTCACCCAAGTTCATGGTCTTCACTATTACGAAACCTTCGCCCCAGTCGTCATGCTTCGATCCATAAGGATTATCTTAGTGGTTGCCGCATTTCATAATTATGAGATTTGGCAAATGGATGTCAAAATCGCCTTCTTGAATGGGATTCTAGAAGAGGAAGTGTACATGACACAACCTGAAGGTTTTGTGGATCCATCAAACCCTAAGAAGGTATGCAAGCTTAAGAGATCCATCTATGGTCTTAAGCAAGCATCCAGGAGTTGGAATCATCGTTTCGATCATGTAATTAAACAAAATGGTTTCACTCGAAGTGTCGAGGAACCGTGTTTATACATGAAGTTTAGTGGAAGTAAAGTAACTTTTCTAGTCTTGTATGTAGATGACATACTACTCATTGGGAATGATATTCCAATGCTCACTTCTGTAAAGGAGTGGCTAGGAACACATTTCCAAATGAAAGACTTAGGAGAGGCCCAGCGCATCTTAGGTATCCGGATCTATAGGGATAGATCTAAAAGGATACTAGCATTAAGTCAAGAAACTTATATTGAGAAGATTCTTGATCGGTTCAACATGAAAGACTCTAAGAGAGGCTTTCTTCCTATGGGAAGTGGGATCACTTTGAGCAAGTCAGAGTGCCCTACGAAACCCGAGGAGATTGAGCGCATGAAATTGATCCCTTATGCATCTGCTGTTGGATCAATCATGTATGCTATGATGTGCACTCGTCCCGATGTGGCATATGCTTTGAGCATGACAAGTCGTTACCAAGCAAATCCAGGTGAGAGTCACTGGATAGCCGTAAAGAACATCCTTAAGTACTTAAGAAGGACTAAGGATTCATTCTTAGTGTTTGGAGGCGAGACTGAGTTACGTGTAAAGGGTTACACAGATGCCAGTTTCCAAACAAATAGGGATGATATGAAATCCCAATCCGGCTACGTTTATATGATGAATGGAGGAGCTGTTTGCCGGAAGAGTTTCAAGTAAAGCGTTACAGCGGATTCTACAACATAAGCAGAGTACTTTGCAGCGTCTGAAGCTGCAAAGGAAGCTGGATTCAGCAATTTTTGGAAGGACTAACAGTAGTCCCTACTGCCAAGATCCTATCACGATTTATTGTGATAACAGTGGGGCTATTTTTCAAGCAAAAGAGCCCAAGTCTAGTAACAAGTCTAGACATGTACTTAGGAAATATCATGTAATTAGAGATTACGTGGACAGAAAGGAAATTGACATTTGTAAGGTTGAGACAGATGACAACATTGCTGATCCTTTAACCAAGCCTTTGTCAAAGGCTAAGCATGATGGTCATGTCGTCACAATGGGATTGAGACATGTACCAAAATTCCTTTAGATTATGTAATATGTAATAATTGAATGTTGTATTAGTTATGTCATATATGATAATTGCATTCATTGTTCGAGTTTCATTTTAAACTCTTTTATTTAGTTTGACTAAATTTAATACTTTGTTTATCCGAATAGATTGTAAGACAATGTTGGACCCTATTCAAGTGAATAGGACGAACTTAGTATTTTGTCCCTAGTCACTCAGTGAGGTGACGTCTCGAAGTGACTAGATTGTAAGTCGATCGATGGTTGGTTCAGCACCATGGGGTCATGGAGATGACTGGTCGTTTACATAGACAGACTGTATGACACTCTGTCGGACATTGACATTGTAGAGACCCTTAAATCAATTATTTGATGCCTGGTCGTGGCAGGGTCTTCTATCTTATTCCTATGAGTCGATTCTTTTGACTGGCGACCGTCTATCTGAGTCGGTGCAGTTTCCGATTGGTTTTGGTTGATGTTCTAGGTCGTGCCGTAAAACGAGGCCGATGGACATCTTCTGGATCATGGTGATCTGCATCATACAGAGTAGATGTATCAACAGGAATTGTCCACCCACGTTGGGTACAAACATCTTTAGGCCACTCGAGGAGAAGTTACTGTAAATGCGTGGCCACGCTCGGAAAGAGATCTATGGTAGATTTTCCGGTCAGACAGTTACTCTCCCTATCGAGAAAACCACTCTAGATATTGTCAATAGCAAGTGCGACCTGCAAGACACCTTGCGTTGAGTGGGAGATGTGATAAAGAGACAAGAGAATCGGTGACGCACACTTGTGGCAGACAAGTGGGAGATTGTTGGAGTAGGTGTCCTCCACAATAGTGCGCCACATAATAAATCTTATTAAGGAATATAATTGGGATATTTATTGACTATATATATGATTAGTCAGTTGATTAACGTAAATCAATAACGATTGGCTGACTAGAGTTTGACGTTATTGTCGTTTGACGGCGGTGATCAACTGATCCCTTTCGGTCACACCTAAAGGATGAAATCCAAATAGTAACTAATTATTTGTATATGCTACAGTTAATTAGTACATTACATATATTCGATATGTACGAGAGTTAATTGTTAGAAATTGAGTTAAGAACTCAAATTCGATTAAGTTTATTTTTCAATTATGCGATAATTGACTAATAAATTTATATCTTATTTTAAAACGATTAAATAAGATTTAACTTAGTAATTAATCGTTAAATTACTAAATTAGTTGAGGTTTTGAGATAGAGGAAATTAGTTAATTATATTTACAAAGAGTTGTAAAATAAATTAACTAAGCATTGTGGGACCCATTATATATTGATATAATGGTAGAATATTACTTAAAATGTTAAGTACATATTATTCATTTATTTGTGTCATATAATTGTTATATGATCAAATTAACACTTAATTATACAAGATAATTAAGCATATGATTAATAAGTATTTGTGGGACAAATATCAAAAATCAAAATGGATCAAAATTAGACTCACATGGCCAGTTATAGTGTAGTGGATGGTGATGATGGTTGCTCTTATTCATACTCACAAGTAACATGTGATTATGACATGAATAGTAAACCTAAAATCATTTTACTCACTACAACACACCACCACTTTGCATGGCAATAAAATAAGAAGAAAAATCACTCTTTTGGTGATCATAGGGGCCGACCCTCTTGGCTATAAATAGAACAATTGTTGTTCAATTTATCATTAGTTCATTCTTGCTTATTTCATACATCTCTCAAAAACTCTTCTTCTCTCTAAAAACTCTCAAATACTAATATTTCTTAAGTATTAATAGTGTAGTAATATAGTCTAATATTAGTAGTATAACATCTATCTTATTATCAAGTTAATAATAAGGGTAGATTATTTGGTGTCATCTTGGTGTAACTAGAAGGAGGTCTTCTATTTTGGAGATTATTCTTGTTCATCCATACATATAGCTCAAGAACAACAAGAAGAAGTTCTTTTTGTGCCCATTTAATTTCCATATCAATGTGAGGAAATTTCTTCTTTTATATAAATGTCTTTATATTTGCATGCATGTTACATAGATCATTAAATATTAAATTAACAAGTAATTTAGTATCTAATTAGAGGAGTCTAATTAAGGTCTATGGACTTTCATAAATTGGATGCTTCTCCAATGATAAATCAATACAATTCATTCCCTCATATTATCTCTTAACAAAAACTGGTAAATTATACCATACACCAAGGAGTATGGTGCATGGTACTCCCTCCCTCATAATTTTTTTTTCTAACAAATGAATTTAAAACTTTATAAATTTAAAAATAATAAAATTTATACCATTATTCATATTTTTTCTCTACGAATAGAGATCATACTTGATATATTTTGGTATTTATGTTAGTTTTACTCACATATTCATATAACATAATTGACATATTCATAATAGTGAGCTTGATTCTATTTCAAATAATTATTTTTATTCCTCTATAATATTTTGCATTCTTTGGCTTTGATATGAAATAAAATGTTCATGATCAATTAAAATATTACAGTAGATAATACATATTAATCAAACTTCAGTGTCATATTCACTAAACTAAAAATGAATATAATAGAGACATGTGGTGAATATCACACTACATAATACATATTCATCAGATTATACTAGCATATTCACAAAACTGGAAGTGAATATAATAGTATCATGTTGTGAATATCAAACTATATAGCACATGTTCGTTAAACAATATTGTTATTGAACTGAAATCTCTACAAAAATAGAAGAATTTAGAGGCTAATTGGAGCAATGATATAACACTCTCTCACACTGGCACTAAATCACTCAGAAACCTCAAAGAAACCTGCACAAGGCCAGGCAGTACAGATAGGACCTTTTGTCTTAGCACAAAAGCACGGACAAAAAGGGGTGTATTTAAGGCTCAAGCACTAAAGCAATGAACAAGGCTTATATAGGCCAAGAGATACACATCTAAGGGTCTCAAATGCATCATCTAAGTACAAGTAATTCGTGGCCTTGACCTTACAAAAATGAGAATAGTGACTAGGAAACAAAAGTATAAAGTAATAAAGCATAAAGCAGAAAACATGTTGCTCCTCTTTGTCTTGTTGTGCAAGGTCAATTAGGATGTGTGCTGCGTCATTTTATATAGACTTTTTAGTCCATTTATGCACGCATTTCTATGTCATTTAGGTGATATTATGTCACTTTATGCCCCTATTTGGCTACTTTGTACTTTCATTACCATTTTGTAGGTACAAGCTGTGTAGTAGCGGAAACCGAGCCAAAACAGTCCACTTTGCATGCATTTAGAAGAATGGAAGGAACGGAACAGAAGCTCTTGCATGGGAAAGCGTGAAACCGCTCACAATCAAGTCCAAAGCCACGACCAACACTATATGATAGGCCAGAGAACCTCGACCGACCATATCTTTGGTCGATCGAGGGGAGTACTGATGAAGAAGACTCGATCGAGTGACTCTCTACTCGATCGAGAGGATTTGTTGCTAGAGAAGACCTCGATCGAGCTGTCATCTGCTCGATCGAGGGGTAGCTGTTGAAAAATTAGTCGATCGAGAGGATGAAGTCCTCGATCGACCGATATTCTCAAATAAAGGCCTCGATCGAAGGGGATTTTCCCTCGATCGAGTGAAATCTGTCACGGGCCTTAAGTCCGTAGACTAATTAGGTTAGAAGTCGTGTTATGCATTATATAAGACTCTTAGTTCGTCATTAATGATTTATTATCGACTACTTAGCAGACACTTATCATTCACCATTAGTTTCTGAACTTTCTTAATCTTTAAGTTTACATTCGGGTTTATTATCAACGCGGATTTGTTCTTTACGCCGGATTTGCTTTTCTCTCATTATTCTTAATCTTTGTTCTAGTCTTAATTGTTGTTTTACCTTTCTTAATTGCTGCGTTATTGTTCTTTATGCTTGTTAATTACGATTATATCATGTCTAATGTCATATATTCAATCGTCTTTATTGCTAGCATCATTAATAGTATGAGTAGCTAATTCCCTTATATGTTAGGATGAGGAAAACTGTAATAAAGGCACGATAGGATAAAGTATTTTAGTTAATCTTGAATATGAGAATCAATCTAAGCAATATAATTGAGGTTAGTCAAATGAGTGCACGCAGGAGACTAGCTAGGTAGTTAACCCCGACCTGGATCGAGAGATTGGAAGGGAAAAGCTTGCTTAGAATTGATAGGTGACTCCTAAGAGGGCGAGAGTTAATTAGGAAAATCCCTAGGGTGGTTTGAGACCGAGAGGAGAAAACCATTGCCCTTCTCATTGATAGATTGATTGACTTAGTTGGCCCGAAGATGCCGATATTGCAGTAGACCGAATCCTAGCATATTTTTCCTTTATCTGTGATGTAGGTTTTACTTAACCTCGCAAGAGGACGAGTTATCGTTGGGCATTGCAAGGGTCGTATCCCAATGGACGGTAATTATGGTTCTAAGGCGGTTTAATCAAGTTCTAGTTTAGTTCTAGCTAATAGCAAGTTGAAGGTGAGTGAAACTAACTAAGTCTAGCAAGTAAGCAATACGAGATTTAAAGCAAGAATTAAGAAAACTAAGGTAAATGGGTTCACTAATGAGGTTGGGGTTGAATATGGTAGAAGGTAAAGTCGGTCTAAAGATAAGTAATGGTAGGTCTCCACCTCTCGGTGAAAGACGGTTCCTCGCCTAGGTTTGGTCGGATTCTCGCCCTACCTCCCCCAAGACTCCTATAAACACACACAAGCAACAAACAAGCCAAGCTCTCGCCTAAGCTAGCAACAAGATGAAAGAAAGCATGAATTACTCATTCTAGCATTTCTACAAACACATGGTGTGCACAAAATATAGGAATTACCAAAAGACTAGATTTTTACAATCAAAACCACATTCTAACCCCAAGAACCTACAAAAGATCCCCCATATACCCTAGAAGGGCACTACTCACACATACTAATGAAGAAAAACATTAAAGATGGATACTTTGACATGAAATAAGCAAGAGAAGACATATTCAACACAAAAACTAAGTAAATAAACAAGAACAAGTAATTAAAAGACAAGTAATGAAATAAAGATGAGGAATTATACCAAAACTTGTAAGAAAGGATGAAACTTGGATTAATAATCAAATAAGAGTCTCCTCTTGTCTTCAAATTACAACCCAATTGTTCAAAACTAGCTAAAGGAAAGACTAGATCTAAAGATAACTAAGTAGAAAACTAGAGTAATTAGTGCTAATTATCAAAGGATTAGAATAGTGATTAGGAATATTGAAAGCTAAAATCTAGGGTTTTTGTGTCTAGGGTTGTGTGTCTAAAATAAATTAGGAGAGGGGTATTGATCGTGCTTGTCGCGAGCCCGATACAAAGATAAATTACCCAGACTAGGCTAATAACAAATTAATGTAATTAGGGAAGTAGGAGTCGATCCTCAGGGAGATGGTGTTTCCTATAGAATGTGAAGTGTTTCGCAATTGGGTTCTATCTAACGAGTTCTGGGTTTTTGGGATTATGATGTCTAAACTAAAAAGCATAAATGAAAACAAAATAAAAGCAATTGAAGATGAAAGCAATAAAGTAAATGATAAATTAATAATAATGAAAAGCATCTAGGGAAGTAGGTTCACACATGTAGATTGACAAATTGATGTAATTGGATTTGGAACATGCAAATAATTCATTGTGAGTTCGTAAGAATAATGTGTTCATTACAATCATTAATCAGATGGTCTAGCAGGCTTGTAGGCAATTTACTAGGTCTTAATCTACCATGTCATGCTTTGTCTATTCAATTCGCGTATCTCTACCTTGGAAAAGAATTCCATTTTAGTCGATGATTTCCGGCCATAAATTGTTAACTATCGTTATAGTCCAAACATGCATAGACACAATGTTTTATAAGCACAATTTCTTTTATCCAATTAACATCTTTTAATCAATCTAACATGGCTACCCTACACCCTAGAAAGGTGACTACTTACTCATGAAGATATCTAAATTTAAGATGATATTAACAATGAAAACTAGGATGGACATGTTTTAAGACTCTCTATGTGGCGATAATAACGACGTTAATTGACAATCTAGGAAATGAAACAACGATTATAACAGTACTAAAATGAATCTAAGATAATGTGTAAAGAGAATAACAATCAAATAGAAAGCAATAAAGACATTAAACGAAAGATAAAGTAGGAATACCTATATGACGATCAATGACGATAATGACAACAATAATAGAAAATCCTTGCACATAATAATCGATCACCAATTACAACGCTTGAATCACACAAAGGAGATTACAAGGATGAAATTCTTATTGATCTAAGCTAATGTTTTGATATGGAAAGGATAGAAATAAACTAAGAACTAAAGACTAAAGAAGAAGAAAATGAGAGAAGGGAGGCTAGTTCCCCCTCCTCCTAATCTAAAGAGAAAATGTAAGAAGAGAAGAGATGTTGTGTGTGAGATTGTGTTGAGAAGAGTGGTTGGAGCTCTCTTTATATAGCATTAGGGTTTCGTGGGGAAGGGGTCGAGCATTGAACATATAGGACAAAAATAGGAAGTTGAAGCAATTTGTGCGGAGCAGCGAACATCCCCGATCGGGTACACACTTACCCGATCGGGTAAGTTGTCATCCAAGTCCTCTTGACTAACGTTTCATTTCCCTTTGCTTTGACTTGACTTCCATCATCCCCATTGACCTCTTCAATCGGGTTTGTTGATAGGGTTTGATGTAAAGCGATGAATTCTTCGCCTAACTGATTGATCTTCCGACAATTGCGACATCGTCTTTACTTCTTCTCTCTTTTGAATTAGTGAACCTTCTTGAAATGCCTTTCACTTGGTCAAGCTTGCTTCTTCAAATCGTCGGGTTCTAGGCAAATGCTCGGGAATATAGAAAAAGGGCGTAGAAACGTCACTTTCCCTACAAAACAGGTTAGAACATAGGAATTCGCCTAGAAGACGATATTAGCTCATAAAGTGGCTTAACAAAGCACAAATGACATACAAAATCGAGCTAAATCGGGGGTTAAAATCATACAAATATTCACTTATCAGGTATATATAGGTTGGTGGAATTGAGGGTTCAAAATAAGAAGGGAAGGTGGAAATGCGGAGTAGGGGTCCCAGCCGGTCAGCCGGCTGCCGGTGGCTTGGACCGACTGAGCCCCACTGACTTCAAACTTGAGTTTTCTCGTGTGAAATAGGTCTCAGCCGGTCAGCCGGCTACTGGTGGCTTGGACCGGCTGAGACCACCTGATGTTCTCCCAATTTTCAAGCTTTGTTTTGCCTATGTGGGGTGCTCAGCCGGTTGGCCGGCTGCCGGTGGCCTGGACCGGCTGAGCCCCTCTGCTCCTCCTCCTCTTTTTCTTCCTTTTCTTTCTTTCTTTGTGGGATGTTGGGTGCTCAGCCGGCTGGCCGGCAGCCGGCTGGCCGGCAGCCGGCTGCCGGTGGCCTGACCGGCTGAGACCCTTGTTTCCTCTTCTTCCTCTTCTTTTCTTCCTTCCTTCATTGTGTTTAGTTTTGTGACGGTTTCTCGGTTCTCATCCCGTCTCGTCCTTGTCTTGACATATTTCCTATGAATTGAGGCAGGATTAAATAGTATGAGAGTTTACGAGATGAGGGCCAAAATAAGATAAAACCGACGCCGAACAAAACTAAATGCGATGAAATATAAGAAAATAAAGAGAGGAAACGGTCTAAAATAATCATATATCAAACTGATTTACTTCGTGTTAACCTCTACCTTTATTTCTCTTCCCTTAAATCTTATTTAGTTTAGTTTAAAACCAAATCAAAACCCCCAGGCTGTGACTGACAGACTTAGATTACAGTTAGTTAATTTCCTCCCTGTGGAGATCGACCCTACTTCCGCTATCTTCTTTAGTTAGTAGACTTAGGCTTTTATTTTTGGTGTATAACGACTCGCATCAATATGTAAGACCTTGGAGCTTGGGCTTGGCAGTTACCATATTCAAGTACAAAGGGTTAGAATGCCTTTCAAATTGTGTCTTTGGCTTCCCTAGCCAAATATAGCACCCAAAGCAGCCTTGGCATAAGACAGTGCTGAATTGTCCATATCCAGATCCATTTGTTTGCACTTAGCTAAACGTGCTCTTTTATTATGAATTAGCAAAAATTCTCCGAGACTTTTATCTTTCTAAGACCTTAAACGAAGAGTATTAGGCCTTGGAATAACTTAATTCATATAATGGGTTGTCTTGGATCAAGCTCTTTGATGTTGGACCTGAACCAGGCGAGATAGGACATGCATGGATCCTTCTGATTGTATTTTGTAACACTCATAACTCTCTGCTCAGGTTGAATATGAAGACACATGATAGCTAATTTGAAAGCTATGGATGTTAGCTTTCTCCACCATCAAGAATCACCCATAAACATTAAGTAGATTTTGAGTTATGCAACTTTGAGTGTTGATTGGTCTTAATCAGATGCCCATTAGACTTGCCACTAACCAGGCCCATTTTGCTCAAGCCATAACTTTCTCTTTAGGACGAGTTAGGAGTCCTTCTAGGGAACATTGAAAATCTATATGAGTTAGCTTTCCTATCCATTTGGAAGCACACAAATAGCTTGCTCCAATCTTCAGTTATGATCCATTTGGTAAGGGATCATACTCATCTCTACATTCCACTCTTTTGTAGGGGATGTCTTGTAGCAGCCATAAATCAAGCTAAAGACCTACTATGGTGGTGATTCCAACTTCATTGTATAACTAAGACCTTAAGATTTTCAATTACTCGAGAATCAAAGCATTTCCACAAGTAGAACTTGAAATATAAAGCTTGAAAGTCAAGCCTATAGAATTGAAAATCCAGGATGCTATTGGTGTTCCCCTAAATTGCATTCATTTAGGATGTCTACTTGGACATTCCCACGAACTGTTGTATTAGCACAAAAACGAGTGACAATGCAGCAAGTTTTGTTGCAAATATTCACTAAACTTAAATTGAATATGATATTGTCATATCGTGAATATAACATTACATGACACTTAAAGTGAATATAATAGTGGTAACTGTTTCTTAAAAGTGGAAGTTAATTTTTTGTATTTTTTTAAAATAAAATAAATGAAAATAGGAAGTTAAGAATGAAGGGGCAGTTAGAGGGAGTATGAAGTATCCTACACATGAGTGTAGGATATAAGAATTGGGGAAAATTATGCAAAAAAAGATATTAATCGTGTATACCAATCTTCCCATAATACAGAAAAGTTTCATTAGCATATATTAAGTCTCCTTGTGCGATTTTTGTATGCAAAATAATACAAAATAAAATGAAACATTTACGAAGTTTTTAAACAAAATTTTCGATTGAAAATATTTTTTTCTCCTAAACTAAACTTTTAGAATATGAATTTTTCTGAAGTGGCCTTATAATAGCTGAACTTTTATGAATTGAACTTATAAGATCTGAACTGAACTTATAAGAATATTGGGTATAGAGTGAACTAAATTTTTCTCACTAAACTTATATTGTATGAACTAAACTAATAGAAACTGAACTTTTCTGAACTGAAAAACTAAACTTAACTTAAATAAGTGACTTTAAGTTCAAAAGAATATGACTTAACTATCATTGTTTTGATATGTTTTGGGTTCTTAAATTTTGTTTATTGTTGTGTCTGATTTTAATAATCCCTCTTGAGATTGACACGCTTCCTTACGACAGTTACATAAATATGTCATTTAACCTCAACCAAAACCCGTTAATTTCGTGTCTGATTTCTGTCGAGTTTTTCGGATCGTGTCATTATTTGCCGACTCTATAAATGACTCTACCACTCCTGCATATATCTAAATAGAGATATTAACCTCGAAATCTCCCTTATACTAAAAGAATAAGAGCTTACTAAAATTTTTCCGCCAAAATAACTTATTATATAATTAGACTTTCTTATATCAAATCTACAACTAGGTCATACTATTACAACCAATAAATAACTCTATTCTCAAAGGGTATAATATTTTTTCAATTCTTATAGACATATTGATAAGATATTTTGATTTTGTTTCATAAGTTAAATTTTATTTATTATGTGATAGAATTATTTTACTGTTATTATTTTTGAATCTAAATATGATTGCCCCAAATACTTTTTTATCACACGCTCTCTAAATAACTCTACTGTTTGTCTTTTGAAACAAACTTATGTACAATAAGTGCATAAGTAAATAGTATTCATAGATACTTTTACTTCTACAATAAAAACAACCTTACAAATTATATATTTTTTTTTCTTACACTTGAACTTATTATCTATTCATGCTCCACACTATGTGAACATTTAAATTTGGGTTATTTGAAGAAAAAAATATTTAATATATATTGAATAAATAAGTATATTTATTACAACACATATCTTATCTGATTGTATGCTTTACCAATGTGTATGTTTAATGGACTTAATCCCCCTACTACTACTAAAAGATTAAGCATTCTTCAAAATTTTCCCTCCAAAATACCCAATTTATATAAGGAAACTATGTAATTGTCAATAAATGTCTATTATGTATATATCATTCTATGAGAAAAACGTCACTGTTGTTTTTTTAATGACAAACAACATATCATTCTTTTGTGATATAAAATGAATCACTAAATACACGTGTCATAACATTAATCAACCATTTCGGTTGATTAATTTTTCGGTTTCAGTTTTTTTTCTCATATTAAAAATGTAAAAAAGTTGAACATCTATAAATCATTTACTAAGAACATAAGAATTTATAAGTACCGTGCAATAGCACGGGGTCTATACTAGTTATAAATACAACTGATTAATATATTTGATTATTACCTCCTTTTCTAGAATTCTCCCAATTATTTTCACAAGAATAAAAGATAACGAACGAGAGAAGCAAAAAATTGTGAAGAGATAAGACACAATTACGAATTACGATCATATCCGACAATATACAGAAACAAACAATTGATATTTGATTGGAGTAAATGATAATCAGGAGAAGTTAATTGACGAGAACGCAAACCACAAACACAAATGCACCTTCTCTCATAACCGCCACTACTACCAATACATTTTCATTGCCTTTAAATTTCAATCAAACACTTGTGCATCATTCATTACGTCTATATCACACCATTTTTCAATCTCTACGTACTCAACCTCTCATTCTATTCACACAATTCATTTCTTCTCTTAAGACAGATATATTCGTCTTAAAAATAAAACGGGTCAAATTGGACTTAAGTATATATCCCTTAATTTGGACTCCAGTGTTCCCATAATCATTGAAGTTCAAATTCCAACTTACAAAAAAAATAACATGTCTAAAGACAAAACTCTGGAAAAGTTGGACGATAAAAAAGTGCCCTTGTTAAAAAGCTACGAATCAAAGGAATTGGAAGATGTTGCAAGAAATGAAGGAGAAAATACGAGTCTTCGAAATAGAGTATGGGAAGAGTCTAAGAAGTTATGGCATATAGTTGGACCGTCCATTATAAGTCGTATTGCTTCGTACAGTATGTTGGTTATCACTCAAGCCTTTGCTGGCCACCTTGGTGACCTTGAGCTTGCTGCTATGTCCATTGGTTCTAATGTTATCGTCGGCTTCGACTTCGGTCTCATGGTACGTACACCCGTTTGCTTAAGTCTTGGGTAAGACTGTCTTACAGTTTTAACGTTAATTTTGACATGTTTTATGTTGTAGATTACCTTAATACACTAATGCACTTCACGCTATCTTAAAACATATTGCTTATACGGAGTACTCCGTCCCGTCCCCGTCATTGTTTAATATTTCCATTTGAAGGTGTCTCATTTGTTTACTCTTCCAATATTCCGAAGATTTTTATGAGTAATTTGATCTTCCAATGAGACTATTATATATCCACTTGTCTGGTCGGGAGTATTCATTACTAATTGTTACAAACTTCACCTACAGAAAAGGTTTACTAATTGTTACAAACTTCGCCTAAAAAAAAGGTGAACAAATGACGACCTCTCCCATCCCGAACAACTGCAACTGTAGCCGATATTGTCTTTTCGTACCCAGCCTTCTTTTTCTTCCTCGCATCAAAGGACAATAAATTCGTTTGTGCTTGCTCCATCGTAATGATGTCTTTCCTGCACGAGATATAGTATTCGAGAGAGAAGTGAGGAGTAATAACGCCTTATCTTCTTCCTCAAGTGTTACCTCGACTTTGTTTAGTTCGTCTAACAACCCATTGAACACATTTACGAGTCCAATTAAATTTTCATCCTTAACCGCCATTCTTAACCAATAAAACCGCCACTTCAACAACGGCTTGTTGGTCAAACTCTTCGCCATTTAGACCTTCTCTAACTTTTCTCATATCACTGATGAAGAGTCGTCATCAAGAACACAATTGATGGCAGAATCCGAGATGCACCACGTAACGTTATGGTACTTGCACACTTACCGCAAACTTCTTCCTAGTCGTCATCACTCATCTTTTCTTCGGCTTATCATCGTCAAATCCTAGGGCAAAACCTTTCAAATTAAACCGGAAGTAAAACCCACTAGCCAAATCTAGGAATATCCATTATAGTAATAGTACAAGTATAACGTAACAATCCCGAATAAATACCAATTCGGAATCCACAATAGTTAAAGATAACAACCTCTAACCTCCGGTAATATTGATAGTTTGATACATGCGACCAATGATATCCCTAGAATAACCCCTTAATTATTGTATTACAACACTCCTTGTAGTACCTTCTCACACACTCGCTCAAACCCCGACTGCACTATGGATAGTAAATTACATCACCTCGAAAAGATAAAATCTAATTAATTAAAAACAAATGTTACGCGTGTGCTCTCACAAAGAGGTATTCGGTTGATCAAAGAGTTTGCACCAATTCCTGGGCAGAGTCCAAACCCCTAACCTTATGGTTAAGGGATGAAGTGAACAACGACTACACCAAACTCATTTCTAATTGATCTTAACCACGAAATTATAAATACTACTGATTATATTTGTTTACCTCCTTTCTACAATTCCCTGAATTAATTTCACAACAATAAAAGATAAACCAACGCGCAAATTCTCATTGAATTCCGTTTTGTTTTCAGTTGAAGACATGCTAAATGTAGCCATTTTGACGATGAATGTGACCGTGTGAAAAACATGTTATAGCTTAGAAAAAGCTACTGGTAACCTTTCATCTTAAATGAGTCACATTTACCCCGTCTTCAGCAAAAGATGAGATGTGACCGTTTTCAACAAGACTTATTGAAACCAACGGGAGAAGCCTAAAGTTGCGAAGAAAAACCTAATTACGTTCATATCCGATGACAATAAACAGAAAGTAACAATTGATAGTACATGATAGAACCAGCAGGAGTAAATAGACGAGAATGCACACCACAAGTGCACCTTCTCTCAGAACCGCCATTACTACCGTACGTTTGAACTGCCTTTAAATGCCAATCAAACACATGTGTATCATTCATTATGTCTATATATATGACACCATTTTTCAATCCCTACATACTCAACTTCTCATTCTATTCACAATTTTTTCTAACTCTAAAAGCCCTTATATTTCGACTCCATTATATATTCCCATAATCATTGGAGTTCAAATTCCAACTGAAAGGAAAAAAAACATGTCTTTGTGTAGAGACAAAACTCCGGAGAAGTTGGACGACCAAAAAGTGCCCTTGTTAAAAAACTACTCGACCGAATCAAAGGAATTGGAAGATGGTGCAAGAGATGAAGGAGAAAATACAAGTGTTAAGAGTAAAGTGTGGGTTGAGTCTAAGAAGTTATGGCACGTAGTTGGACCGTCTATTATTAGTCGTATTACTTCTTTTAGTATGTTTGTTATCACTCAAGCCTTTGCTGGCCACCTTGGTGACCTTGAGCTTGCTGCTATCTCCATTGCTTGCAATGTCATCGTCGGCTTCGACTTCGGTCTCATGGTACACCCGTTTTTCGCTTAATGCTTGTGTAAGATTGGCTTATAATTTTGACGTGTTTTTTTGTTGTAAATTAAACACACTAAGAATGCACTTGACGCTATGCATGTAAACCATATTACTTATGCTCCATATTTATTACTACGGAGTAATTGTTACAAACTGCACCAATACAATATCGTAATAAACTAATAACAAGTAAATGTGAAGTTTCGTATAGTGTATTAGTAAGCTCATTGTAATAACAAGTACTTCATGCATCCCGATCATTTGTACACCAAGGAAAGGGGAGAAGACCATTTGTGGGTATTGTCATTGGATAACCATTGACAAGTAGACAATAATGCAATTGTATGATTAAATTGCCTATTGGAAGCATGCCTAATATAGAAAGCTAAACAAATGAATAAGACACCAAAAAAGGAAAGGGTAAACAAATGACTGGGAGTAAATGTGAAATTACCGAAGAAGTCTTAGCCTAGTGGTGAAGATTGAGGTATCGTGACAATAGGTCACGGGTTTGAACCCATTTCCCCCTATATTTTGGTGGTTTTTGCCTCATATGACACCAAACAAAAAGTAAGCTCATTGGATGGTACTAGGGATCAGTGGTCGAGCGAGCTCCACTGAAAAATGAAAAATCCATAATTTTTAGTTAAATTCTTGATAATTTTTCAACTTTTCTACGGCATTAATTACTCGTCGCTCTCGCTAAAATTTTCCGCTACTAGCGGTAAATCCTGGCTCCGCTATGCGCCTATGCTTGAGATCATGGTTTATCTGTTTGGATAACTGTCTAAATCAATAGAGCCTGGTTATATTGGCACTAACTTCAATAACATGCCAAATCTATTGACAAATTATTGGATACGCTGAGGGTGTCAATGTATCATGTCATATGTCATTATACACACTAACCAAATATATTATGAAAATGCTCCATTTTTATTCACTTAAAACTTGTTTTCTTACAATTGTTAAATGTCAACAATTCTAATTTTCTCATTGGTTTGGTATACGATGACGTGCCAATCACTTCCTTTCTCACAATGTTGTCAATAATTGCAGACGGAAATATGACATATATCATGTTTTGATCAGCTAGGTATGGCGAGTGCACTGGAGACGCTATGTGGGCAAGCATACGGAGCAAAAAAGTACTATATGTTAGGTGTGTATATGCAACGATCCTGGATTGTACTCTTTATATGCTCCATCCTTCTGTTACCTTTATATCTCTTTGCCACCCCTTTGCTAAAACTAGTAGGCCAGCCGGACGACGTGGCAGAGTTAGCAGGAGTGGTGTCTTTGTGGATGTTACCATTGCATTTTAGCTTTGCGTTTCAGTTTCCGCTGCAGAGGTTTCTACAGTGTCAGCTCAAGGCTGGGGTTGTCGCCTGGGTGTCAGTGGTGGCATTCATGGTTCATATATTTGTGTCGTGGTTGTTTGTTTCGGTGTTCAAATTTGGGATTGTTGGTGTAGCCGCTACTCAGAATTTCGCGTGGTGGGTATTGGTATTTGGACTGTTTGGTTATACTGTTTGTGGCGGTTGTCCCCTTACTTGGGCTGGTTTCTCCATGGAGGCCTTTACCGGGATTTGGGAGTTTGTTAAGCTCTCTGTCGCTTCTGGGGTCATGCTCTGGTAATTCTTGTCCTTTTCTTTTCTCGATAAAACATTACCCCACTGCCTCAATGACGATGAAATTTTTACTGTAGATAGTGATGTCTATCGACTATCGTTAGGAGAACATTGATGCATGAGCTAGCTAACTTATGCAATAAATGCATCGCATATACTTCGTACATGATTATTGTAGTCTAAACATGAATTTGGTTAATGACTCGTCACTTTCAAGTTAGGTAATGATATAACAAGTGCTGTCTTCCATAATTTTGATGACAACTTATCGAAATTTATACTAATCCTATTGGAATAGCTTAGAGTTTACCTCCATTATCTTAATTTACTCTAAAAGGGGTGAATGTGGTAAAAATGCAGCTTGGAGAATTGGTATTACAGAATACTGATACTGATGACGGGAAATCTGAAGAATGCAGAAATTGCCTTGGATGCTTTATCTATTTGGTAAAATCTCTATCAAGTTACTTCATCAATAGTCTACTAACACATTATTTTACTGTCCTGCTATGAATCAAGTCCAAGTTGAAGTGATTGATAGTCAGTGAACTGTAATCTAAGGTTCACAAACCCACAGTCGTAGAGAAGTTGGTAACATGTCGCAGCGGGTTTTTGTTATCATTTTCAGCATGAGCATCAACGGATGGGAGATGATGATCCCTTTCGCTTTCTTTGCTGGTGCAGGGTAAGCTTTCAATTCAGTTACGCTTTCAATTCTATTGTCGCTTCACTTTCTATACTAGTAAGGGTGTATGAAACCATACTCCCAAGACTTCAAGTGTTGGTTTTAACATTTGCAGCTTTGCAAGTACGGAGTACCATTTAAAACACACCATGTACATAGACGTACAATAATGCATTCCTTATATAACTTTCTTCAGAGTTCACCCCACAATTAGGTAGAGAACATGAATTCCATATTTTTATTTTCTAAATGTCAGAACGTGCTGGACGTTTTAGGTTTACGTAAATCATTTTTACCTAACTTGACCTGTTTCATGCAAAAGTTTGCTATATTGTAGTACTCCCTACAATAAGTTCATACCTTGTGCTCAATTATTGCCTATCCTCAAGACATTAGTTGGACCGAATGTCGTCAAATTGATATGGATATATACGATTAATGATATACTAATTATGAACAGAGTAAGGGTGGCCAATGAACTGGGAGCAGGAAACGGAAAAGGAGCCAAGTTTGCGACTATTGTCGCGGTTGGAACATCTATTGTGATTGGCCTCTTCTTCTGGCTGCTTGTTATAATTCTACACGACAAATTTGCTTACATTTTCTCGACCAGCAAACCAGTTATTGAAGCGGTTAGCCAGCTTTCCGTCCTCTTGGCCTTCACTATTCTACTCAACAGTGTACAGCCTGTTCTCTCTGGTACAACTTTTCACATTGGTTGAATTAATCACTGTGATTAATCTTAATATTATGCTCTTCACTTCAGCGTAAATTTTTTGATGGTGTCCTACTTTTGTTTGTAGGTGTTGCGGTGGGATCAGGATGGCAAAGTTTAGTGGCTTACATAAACCTGGGCTGCTACTATCTCTTAGGTGTCCCTCTTGGATTTTTGATGGGCTGGAAGTTTGATCTTGGAGTAATGGTAAACCTCGGCATGTTTTTTCAGGGTTTTGTTTTTATTGAGGGCTGTATTTTCGTGTTGCAACTAGTCCTTTAAATGTCTGTCAGTCTCATTCAATACTTATATAGGGTTTGATGCATGTTATACATTTGTGAAAATAGGGCATTTGGTCCGGGATGATTTTCGGAGGAACTGCTGTTCAAACTGTGATATTGGCCATTATCACAATTCGATGCGACTGGGAAAAAGAGGTACAAATTTGATTTATTTAAAAGACAAAATAGGCAGATCTTGCAGTGATATTGAGTGTGCCCTTAATTATGATAAAGCAATTAAATTTGACACTTGATGATCTATGTTGGAATTACAGGCTAATAAAGCGAGCAAGCACGTAGAAAAATGGACTGAGAGCATCTGACATCCGAAGATGGTTTCGTTCGTTCAACATTCTGAGATTTGAAGAATGTTAGAAATTGCTCAAGTTGTACTCCTATTTTGTGCCATTGTAATTAAACATAAAGCCATCAATTTTTCATTTTGTTAACATGGTATTGCATTACTACAACTAATTGATTTTGTCCCTACCTGCTCATCACTGCCCCAGTGGTAAAAAGGCACGTTCCGCTTGTTCCGCTTGCAAAATATGACAACTAAGCTCTATTATATCTTTTGGAACTGTACATGTCGTCGTTAAGTTTATGCCAGGCGCGTATTTTGCTGACCAGATAATAAAGCATCTTGAAATCCTATTCGTGAGCTTGATTGACGAGGCAGAACTACCAGGCTCGTGGCACGCTTCAGCTTCGTCTGAGTCAGCAGCTGCCTTCGAACCTCGCCTGGTAGCTTCAGCGTATACCTCTCCCAATTCTCTCCATCTGCAACAGTTAATGTGTGTCCTGTCGAATGTGACCTAAAATAATTTTCCTGCATTGTTTCGTGTTCGAGGGAGATTGTAATTTGGACTTCACTATTAGAATCTGATTCGGTAGGCGGAGTTTCAGGAGGCTCGGGCGGGTCGCTGAGTAGCTTGTCCGAGTTTGGGGGGACGACAAGGTTAGCTCGACAAACAGGGCAGGTGGCTTGACCAACAACCCAGGCGTCAATACACTCTGAATGAAAGACGTGATTACATGTCGGGAGTAAACGCAGCATTTCGTCCTCCTGGAATTCGCTCAAACAAACTGCGCACTCCACCGCTCCTTTACCTACTTTCAGCTCCTGGACGGCCGAGTATTTAATCACGGGAAACGAATCAATAACTGATTGTTCAAGACCCTGAATAACCTTACTAATGTTGTTCGTTCCACTGTCAACAATCGCAGGGCCAGTGGATGACGGCCTGTCAACACACTGCTGAATGTAAATCGTAAAACAGCCCGTAATGAAGAAGCCTAGTACGAGGACTATGACAAAGATGGCCATAGGCGGACTAACATTGCTGTTCCCCTCCTCCGCATCTCCGTCAGACGAAGTTGATAATGAGGACGCATTCCACGGGCGCTCCGCTTCCACAGCAACCGACAGCAACAGTAGCGGTATAAGTAGTTGAATTGGAGTAATAACATGTGATGAAGAGAAATGGGAACTCTTCATTTATCCTTCTAGGGTGTAGTTTGGAGTGATAACATGTGACTTAAATTACTAGTAGTGTGTTACTGGAACAAATTAATAGCGGCTGTTTCTTCTCAACAGAAAAACTAAGTGTGAAAATATATTATTATATACTATGTTTACTTTGTTTTAGAAAAGCTGGAGTTGTCTTGCACTTTAGTAGGCTCGGTAAAGATGAAACTTGGAAGTTACTCATGCATATACTTGGTTTGGTTGCTAAGCCTTCTAAGCTGAAATGCATTACGTATTTACGTGATTTAGTTACACGACTTGAGCCAGTTTGGTGGCTCATACAAAATTGCTACTCCACCGTTTTGGTCATTTCTTGTCCTATTTTTTTTTTGTATCTCAGTCATTAGTTATCCTTTCTATATTATTATGTAGTTTTTCTATGAGTAAATTGAACATCTAATGGGACGTATTGTCCAGTTCTCATCCACTGAATAGAAACACAAATGATCTTCATCTTTTTGCCAAAATGAAAGGATTATAAATGACTGGGATGGGAAAGTACTACATGTGTGTGGGTGGGTGGGTGGGTGGGTGGGGTGAGGGGTTGGTTTGAGATCCGGTGAGAACCACTACTTGAACTCAACCATCCTCAATTTCCCGCACATCCCCCCAAACCCGACCTAATGGGACTCGTTTGCATGGTCTACCTATTACACCTTCATCAAATTCCATGATCGATCATTTCAAGTGGTAAAATATGAGTATGAAGGTTAAAGATATGAAGGTTCGACCGGTTTTGTTGGTCAAAGATTCAAAAATGGACCCATAACTCGTTCATTCCGATCTTGAAATGACCTGTTAATTTAGGGTTGAAACTTAGCCCGCTAGCGTTGACCTGTTGGACTATGATAAATCAAGAATTTATTAAATTGTTAATAATAATTAATATATTTCATTTGAAATAATAATTAAAACATAATTAGTTTTTGTACTTTAAATAACAAAAATAATTTAAAAATTAATTTTCTATAGCTTTTAAATACTTCCTCCATTCTTATATAATGTACTCATTTAATATTTGCTCAGAAACCAAGAAGAGGTGGGGTAAGGTTTAACAAAAAAAATTGATTAAGAGGTGGGGTAAGGTTTAACCAAGTTGTCAGGATAATTAGCAAATACTTCCTCCATTCAACTCAACTCTACCACTTTCATTTTTGCACACTATTCATGAGTCGGCATCTAATTGCAATTTTTTCTCAATATATAAGTGAAAATATATTCATGTGTGATCTTGTTTGATTCGTCTTTACGAGTACATTATTAATATCCAACTTTTAAAGGGTGGGGTAAGGTTTAACCTTGCCACCATAAAAAGTACACGTTTTTCAGTAAAAAAAGGTGAGGAAAATGAAAAAGTTTGAATTTCCCACCACATAACATCAATTCAACAACATGAAATGAGTAGCATAAATAAGTTACACACCCTAAAATTACACAGCCTAAATAAATTACACGGCATAAATAAGTTACACAGCATAAATAAGTCAATCCTACAAATTCACAGTCTTTTCTCCTCTTCTTTCATCTTACACAAAACCAAAAATTACACAATGAAAAAACCGAACTTGACTGACGATCAATGGCATAGGGTTGTGTGCATGCTGTTTGAGAGCTGCAAAAATGGCAAACCAGAACACGGCAAGATGAATGAGGTAGCTCTCATATTCAATGTCACAAGAAAATGTATTTATACCATTTGGACAACAGCAAAAAAAAAACAGAGGCAAAATGTGTTGCATATCAATGTAAGAAGCAAAATTAAAGGGAAGAAGGGGAAAGAAAGGACACCTTGTCCAGTTGAGGCCATAATGGCACTTGATGTTTCAAAGAGAACAACGTTTAAGAGGTTGGGGAAGGCAATTGGACATTCACCTTCTACCTGACATTCACCTTCTACCTGCCACAATGACTACCCACTACCACACTTGGCCAAAGCTGCACAAAGAAGACAAGGGACACTACCTAGAGATTTGGAAGTTGATGAAGAACTGGTTAAGGAATGCATTCAGTTTTTAATTACATGTGGTTTAATAGGTGAATTAGATAAACTCATGTTAGACCTAGGAATCCAAGTTCCCTTTTGAATACCTTTGTTGTTGTTTGATTGATAAACTATCAAAATGTTTCATATGACTATGATAGTTTATCACCTCAAACATCAAACCATCAAGTTGTATTCCTTGTTTTTGAACATGAACTATGTATGCAATGAATGACATGTTATGATGTTTGTTTGATAGTTACTCTCAGCAAGCAAATTAACCTCATTGAGTAACAAGACCTCGTAAACGTGTCTCTTCAAGAGAATACATAACATGGAAACTTTATATGAGCACATATAAGTATCTCAACATGGTAGAATCCCATAACATGGAACCTCAATGTGAACATATATAAGTATGTCAACATGCTATGCCTCTTGGTGGCAGCAAATATGGGCAATTTAATTAACCACAACATGACAGATTCAATCACACCAACAAATAAACTCTCAGTCAACTTACGACCTTCAATTAGATTAAGTGTCATCACCAAATTTTATGCAAGCAACAATACCAGCAGCAAACTGAAACAGCAGATGAGAAATGGGTACATCATATGAAAAATAGATAGACATCAGCAAATATAACAGCAGCAAAAAACAAAGAGCATAAAATCAAACAGTCTGTAAAATAGATGGACAACAGCAGAAAACAGTAGCAGAAAACAACATAAAAAATGGTAAAACGTGATAAAATCAAATTTACAGCATCAGAAAATTCCCTCAAATTCCCTCAAATTTACAACATCAAACAACATGATAAAATCAAACAACATCATCAGCAGAAAACAATTCAAACAACATAAAATCAAACAACAACAGCAGAAGTTACAGTAAAACGTCAAACAGCAGGATACGATTTCAGTAAAACGTCAAACAACATCAGCAGCAGTATAACAGCAGCAGAAAACAAACAACATCAAACAACGTTAAACAACATAAAATCGAACACCAAAAAATCAAACCAGCAGAAGTTACAGTAAAAGGAAATGAACTTCTATCTGCTTATTATTTACGTCTCTCTAAGAAATGGTCCAAATTCTTTAATTTTTTCCTCAATGCAGCAGGACTTCCCCCCACAATTCCCTCAAATTCCTTACCTTCAACAAAAAACGCAGTCATTAGCATAAAATAACATGAATATAAGAATTTAATCTGAATAAACATAAAATAAAAGAGACTGACCTTTAATTTCAACTTTTTTCCTTTGCTTTTCTAAGAAATTATCACAAAACCTCTTGAACTTCATTGAACTTAGGGACAATTCACCAGATCGACCCCTTTTCATAGGATAACCATCCCCAATAGCACATGCACCAACTTTTGTCTTATAAGCGACAACTTCCGCAAACAAACAACATGGAACATGGTTATTATCATTAACATAAAATAATGACATCTTCCTCAAACAAAGAATTTATACCGAAAGAACAGAGAATAACATAAATTTACCTCTATTTTCATCTTTCTTCCTTTTCTTTTCATAGAAATTGTCACAAAACCTCTCGAACTTCATGGAACTTGGTGACAAATCACCAGATCCACTAACTTTCTCCTCAAAAATGACATCTTCCTCAAACAAAGAATCAGGAACATAAGTATTTTCATCAGCGTAAAAGCCCGATGTAGCCTCGGTATCATCGTCAACATCAGAATCAAGGAGCGACCCATAACCTGAGTAAGTATCAGGCGCCACATGACCGACCGCTGGGATGTTAAGGCAATGATCCAGAGATTCATGGTAAGAAAGACCAGATCTAAGAAGGTTTTCACCATTTTTGTTAGTCATAGATCGAGGAAGGTAAGGAATATTGAAGAAAATAAGGGAAACAAGTGAAGGAAGATTGGGGGAAGTGAATCAAAGACGAGAGAAGAGAAAGAAAGAAGACAGATTGTTCTAGAGAGAGAGGCGGCGTTTAAGTGAATGAAAAATGTAGGGTTTTAGAGAGTGGGTGAGGTTAGAGACAAATTTAGGGTTATATAGAAATGGGTAGTTGGGTTTCATAAATAATGAGGATAGAAATGGGTAGTTGGGTTTGGTAGGGGTGAGGAAATAAGAGTATATATAGTGGTGTGAATAAATGGTGAGAAATTATAAAAAAGGGAGGGAGTAATTAACTTAATACAATAACCTAAGTACAATTATAGAATAATTAGAAGTAATAATAAATGACATTATATGTAAATATAAATAGTAACAAGGATACTTTGGTCATTTTTCCTAGACAAAAATAGAAAGTAATGAAATGGGTACATCTAAGTGAAATGGACTAAAAAGGAAAATGGATACATTATATAAGAATGGAGGAAGTAATAAAATAACTTATTAAAATAACTTACTTTCTATAATTGTGTTAATATAATTACTATGAGCATTTAATATGATTATAATATTACTATTAAATATTTCTAATTTTTGAAAACATTTTTTTTATTTAAAAATTGGTAAAAAAGGGTTAGAAACTATTTTGACTCGTATTTTAACTTTAACTGACACGTAATCCGTATGACCCGACGCGTATTTGACCCGGCTCTTATACGGAGTATGTTGTAGCCTTGTAGGGTTGTTGCTTCATATAAGATGTGTGAAATTGATCATAACGTGGGGCTCATTAAAAATTTAGGGACGTGCTTATTCACATACAGATTTTACTCTTTAACATACGTCCTTACCCCATATCTGACAGCCAACACTTGTCATCTCCCATCCCCACCACCACCACCCAACTCACATTCGACCACATCCTGACCACCTGACCACCATTACGACATTACCCACCGTCCCGCCTAGACGCATTACCATCACACACCATCAACAACAACCACACTCAACACACCCCACCCTTACGCACCACCCACTAATCGTTGCAGACCTCCCACCATTTAGAAACATCGTCGACCACCCAAACCACCACTCTTTCATTGATAAAACTATAAAAGTTGAAGTAAACAAAAAATTAATTTCATTAATTAACAAATCACAAACCCTAATAATTTCAGTAAAATCTATTAATAATTGCTAAACAACAAACAATTTTTCACTACTTCGAGAGTTATAATCCATTATTCAAGTTTTTTGAACAACCATATTCGATTTTAGGGAGAAAGTAGTTCGAATAGTGAATTTGATAGGTATATAAAAAAAGCATGTGATATGAAAAAGTTATGTGAAAAATATACGTAAAAGAGTAAAATTCGTATGTGAAAAAAGTTAGTCCGAAAATATACTCCCATTCAGTTGGGTTATGAGTCCTTAGCGTTAAACGGATATAGTTGAGGTCCTGATTGCAAAGAAATTGTAAAGTTTGGGTTCTCTCTTTAATTAACCGGGTTACGAAACATCGTCGACGTTTTATAAAACATCGTCGATGTTTTTCATAAAAAAGACCGTCACTACCCTTTTCCTCTCTAACTTCAATTCTTCTCTTTCACTCTCCTCTCCTCTCCCTCTCCCGTACAACCACCACCACCACGACCCCACCACCACCACCACCACGACCCCCACTGCCGCCACCGTCCACCACCACCGTAGCCGCCACCACCGGCCTAAGGTAAGTTTTTATTTTCTTTTTATTTTTGAGATCGTTTTTACATTGAAATATGTTTAATTGATTTGAATTTGGTTGTTTATATGTTTAAATGTTATGAATTTGTTTATGAATATATGTTTAATTGATTTGAATTTGTGAAATTTGGATTAAAGTTGTTGAATACGGTTTTTTGATTTATGTTGTTGAAGACGGTTTTTGAGTTGATTTTGCATGTTGGAAATGTATTATGGCGAAATTTGTGGAAGTAGTGAAAGAGGATTATTAGATTTATGTTGTCGGAAGACGGTATTGGTTGTTGGTAAAGAAAAAGCCCCCTTTTTTTGACGTTGTTGGTGTTGGTGACCAACGTCCAGCCCAGACGTTGGTCAGCAACACCAACGTCTGGCCCAGACGTTGGTGTTGGTGACCAACGTCTGGGCGAGACGTTGGTGTTGCTGACCAACGTCTGGGCTGGACGTTGGTCACCAACACCAACGTCTGGGCTGGACCTTTTTTGTTTTTGCGTTGTTTTCGATGGTTTTGAACGTTGACGATGATTATTTGTTTAATCATATGTAATTTAACTCGTGTTTATATGTTTATGATTCTCGTTATTTCAAATGTTTTTTGTAATGAGTTTATGTTTGTTTGTCGATTGTCTATAACGTTATATTAATTTACATGCAGATGGATAAAGAAAAAAACATTATGGTGGTTCATGATCGTACGAAAGGCCGAAAAGTGACGGCATCTAAGCGGCGTGTACCCGGAGTGCGTCAAACCGGAGTTGTCTTTCGTCCTACTCGGTCAGAGGGTATGGACGTTTCCCCTACGCCCCCGCCTGCGGTGAGCGAGACAGTTTTTCCGTCAGTTTTTTATAGGGTAGGTGTCGTTGATGATGGTAATGTTGACGGCGGTTCAGGATCTGAGTCGGAGGAGGCGGCAGAGCAGCCCGATGACGAGTGTTTTATAGAGAACCAGGCAGCCGAACCAACAGGTAAGACGGTGGTACAGGTTGGGAGAGGACAATATGTGCCGGTTAGTCAGGGTTCATCTAGCACGGGGAGGAAGAAGACGAAGAGGGATTTGTCTTGGCGTCTTAGTGGCGTGGTTGAGGGTGGACCGGTTCACCTCAACGTCTTACGTAGTTTCGGTGGGAACGTGGCTTATAGTAGTTGGACGGCGGCCAAACCGGCGAGATCGTGGCTCAAGTGTTACGAGAGGCCCGGTTGTATAGAGGCTATGAACGGGATGAAGGTGCCGGAGCTGGTTGCCCGGAGAGTTAGTGAGAGTGGGCTTGGTGTTTTGAGGAGTTGTGTGACCACCGGCATAGATGAAAATCTATGTAGTGTATTTGTAGAGAGGTGGCAGCGGGATACTAACAGTTTCCATATGCCTTTTGGAGAGATCAGTGTCTTATTACATGATGTTCAGCGTATTCTAGGGATAAAGGTGAGTGGCGCTAGGGTTTTTGTGGAGGGTATGGTGGAGCAGGAGGAGGGTAGCACGAGGGAGGATGCAGGCTTGAGGGAGAAGATGGCTACTTTATTTGGGCTGGCAGTTCAGGATGTTGAGCCACCATATTATAGGAGTGGTGGGTTGTCGACTCAGAAGTTGAGGGATGTTGTGGAGACGGGTCGCCATGATGAGTCGCTGAGGGCGTACTTGATGTTGTTGGTTTGACATACATTGTTCACGGACAAGTCTAGTGATAGGGTAGTGGCCCGGATGCTTCATTTGTTTGATGACTTGGATAGTTTTGGTGAGTATGCTTGGGGGGCTGCGACATTGGCGTACTTGTACCGTCAGTTGGGTATGGCGTCGCGGAGAGATGCTCGTGGGCTTAGCGGTTGTTTGCCGTTGCTCCAGGCTTGGATATATGAGTATTTTCCCCATTTCCGACCTCATGCAGGATACTATGTTGAGGGTAGACCACTGGTGGAGGCTTGGTCACGGGTTCCTAGGTTTAAGGGGGAGGAGAAGATTCTAGATGAGCACCGTCAGAGGCTAGACGGGCTTAGGGCGGAGCATATCCGTTGGACCCCTTACGGTGTTGGTTCACATCGGTCTTGTAGGACATCGCTTTATTCGGGGTTGATTAGATTTCTTGATGTAGTAGAGCCATATCAGCCTGACCGTTTTTTGCGGCAGTTTGGGTATGTCCATCCTATCCCGACCACCATGATTACTCCAGCTGTTGAGCATCGTCCGACTTCACTGAAGTCGGGTTATAAGTTGTATTATGGAGAGTATGTAACAACCCGAAAAGTACCCAATTTTTCTAGTAAAAATGTTTTACGAATACTATTCAGCAAAGTTAAGTTTTAAAATAGAATTTATTGTTTCGAGTCGTATTTGGAAATTCCGAGTTCGTATTTGGAATTTCT